>VWZL01001927.1:1053753-1133901 GCA_013396915.1 Stercorarius parasiticus | reverse complement strand
GTGCCCGTTGTCCCGCCTCTGACAGGATTCCCACTTCCCCATGGCTTTGAGGAGCATCTCGGGGCGGGCTCCTGTCGGTGATCACAGGCACCCCGAGGCCGCGGGGCCGGTGAAGGGGGTCGTTGTCCCCCGCCCCCGAATGGGTGCTGGAGGAGGAGATGTTAATACAACGTGTTTGGCGATATCGGGCCTGTTGAGGGGGCTCGCCCCCCCGGCCCCTGAGGAGAGCCGAATGGGGTTGTTGGGGGGTTGCCGCTTTTCCAAGGGGACGAGGTTTTAAATGCTTGAAATTTTTTTTTTTTTAAATCGCAGCTGGAAAGCGCAAGCATTCTAAGCTTTGACTCCATCTTAATTTTTAGTGCACTGAAAACATGGAGGTATTTAATTTGGCTGTCACCTTATGTTGATGTACTGCAGCAAAAATAGGTAAAATTCATCGCCCTTCTCCACAAAGCTAGATCTGTTCCAGAAATAGTTGCCATTCCCCGTGTATTTGTTTATCTGGTGTGCTTTCTTAAGCGCTGAAATAGGGGGAATGTGGAGAAAAGACCTCTTAAGATACTGTCAGAAAACAAGTCCTGCTTTTTAATTGCCTGTTGGTCCTTAAAACCGATTTCAGTGGCTTAGATGGCTGTACAGGTTCTGGGTCTGGTCTGTGCATTCTTAACGTAACTTCTGCTCTCTTTCACCAACGTTACTTTTTGGGTTTCAGTTCACAGAAATGATGTCTCTCGATGTATCCGACAGCACTCAGATCTATGCTGCGTTTGTGGTATACCTGGACCTCCTGGAAGGTAATTTGATGAAGCGACTGGATAGACATCTCAACAAATGTGTTTGCCTTAGGTGCTATTAAAGTTTTTGCACTATCAGGACCTTTCCTACAAAGTCCTTGGCGTTGTTTTTGAAACGTAATGCAGTGGTGGTTACTTAAGAAACAGATGGTATCTTGGTGCTGAAGATTTCTATTCTGTGCCTACCTGGAGCCCATTTTGGGCTTCAGAAGCCCATTTTGAAGATGAGGACCCATTTTGTCCAGCAGTTACCGGTGCAGGCGTTCCAGGGCAAAGACACTCAGCATGGGGAAAAAAGAGAGGACAAGGGTAAGGAAAAGAGACATGGAAAAGAGACATAGAAAAGTGAAGTTACAAGTTCAGGGGTTATGCTGGTAATGGAGTCCTCATTTGTAGATTAATGTCAAAGTTACTAAATCATAGTGTTTCACTAAGGTTACCATTTAGCAAATGGCTGATGTCTGCTGGCCTGATTAGGATGCCATTCTCTGGAAACGGCAAGGATTCCTATAGGAAAGAAGATAATTTGGAAGTCTGGTGGCAATAATTACGACAAATGCAGTGTAGTCTTCTGCTGTCTTGTAAGAGATTTATGTGATATGTAAACTTCTGCCTGTGATTCTTCCAAGTTGTCTGTATTGAAAAGCAACTATAGGTAGGCAGGCAGCCAGGCTAATAAAAATATTTCAATTTATCTTGAAGGCTGGTGGTTCTCAAGGTCAGGGAAGGGAGGGATTTTACAGGCCAGAAGGCACCGTGTCTGTTATTGTTACACCTCTGAAGAAAATGCCTTAATAGGCTTTAAGAGAAGACTTCTGTAGTTTTGCAGCAAAAACTTTTACCTTTATCCCTTCAAATGAAAGGGAGGAACTGTGTACTGTCATTAATCATGCTTTTAGCACCTGTTTCTTCACAGTTTAGGGTACTGATAAAGTCCAAATTTGGATACAGTTTTATGCTCTAGATGACTAAAGGTGCATGGTTTTTATCTTCTTTTTGCCTTTTTGAAACAAAGCTTTGTCAGACAGATCCCTTTTCACCATCAATCCGTGTAGCTCTGGAGTCAGCAGACTAGTACTGCTCCCGTGGGTTTCTTTAGCAGGATTGTTTCTCAGAAGGGGAATTTCACAGTTGAATGGGGTGGTTGTCTCTCATGGGAAATGTCCTGTGAGGAAAGGGAGGGAAAAACAGTACCTTAGATGTTAACTTAAATATCAAATTTTATATAAGAATTATTAAAACTTGTGTGTTTGTGTTCTGGTCCTTCTCATCGATGATGAACCTTTATAGGGAGAAACTGGCATGAAGTGAAGCACGTCGGAGTAGCAGAACTGCAGCTTGTATGCTTACACGCACGTGAAAAAGAACAGGACAGTCTCCAAGTAATGGTGCCGGTACCTGTGCACATATCTTTAAGCCACGAGAGGTGAGGATGTGGTCAGTGTTTGGCTCGCATTACCAATAAGATAAAATGAAGAACAGATAGATTTAACAGGCTGCTGATGACTTGGTCAGGATGGGAAGGGGGAGGATACAAAGCAGCATCAGAGAAAAGCAGTATCTCAGCCTGTGAGCAGAGTTATTTTGGGTGCTGCAAACATACATGCAAAGTTGAGATTTCGTTAATTTGCTAAGCTGCATCAGTCTCTGCTTCTCCCTCTCTGCAAGTGGTGTGCCTTTGATGTCAGCTTCCCACAGCAACTGACTCCTGCTAATAAATGCGTCATATTGTTTAGAAGTTGCATTTGCTCTAGGAGATAACAATGGATATCAAAGTATGTCTTTGAGAGACAAGGTCAGAATACAAGACCTTCACAGTTTGTTTTGAGCATTCTTGTGCTGCTTTTTTGTAGTGTGGGAAATCTAGCAATACTTTTTGTGTCACTGGGCTTTAAAGTACCCAAAAAGAAAGAAATCCTCTCAGACCTGTCTAAGAATAAACTTTTTATTATTGTCGAATCTATGGATAAGCCTGGTGTGTTTGGCTTGGTATGCTTTTTGTTTTGAAAGTATAATTTGGCTACTTTCTACCAGAAATTCCTCTTACTTATCCAGAGTCTAATGTGTAACTGTCCCTTGAGCTGTGATTTTTTTACTTACTCTCCTTACACATGCAAGACTAAGTAATTTTCAAGCGGAGGACAACACGGCTATGACTTTGTGATATTACAAATATTTGCAGCCTAGAGAAATTCCACTTCAGTAATTTTACAGCGTATTTTAACTGGCTCTTAGAGCAGCCTCAAACCCACAGTCTGATTTACTCTCTGATAATGGCTGCCTTCTCTTGCTGGTATTTGCCATTCTTTCCTGTGATGTCTCTGAAGACTTGAACTATTTCAGCTGCATCATATGGTAGTACATATTTCAATTTCATCTGTTCCTACTTTTGCTAGGAGTGTATGTGCAGGGCTGGCTTTACAGATCTTGCTAGTGTTTGCTGTTTCCTTTTGCTCTCTGGGCAGCAGCCTGACACAGTAGTAGGTAGTTAATGAGTTGCACTTAGCAGACGTTTATGTGTGCGCTCTAGGAATGATGTTTTAGACATTCTATGGTTTTTGCTTCTTTTTGAGGTTTCAGAAGTGACCGATGGCTCTCTTGCAAACAGACTTCCATCTTAATTCTGCTATGTGTTTTCCTAAGAGCACATTTGTGAGGGGAACAAACTTACTTAATAGATACTGATGGATTTGAGTACTATCTACATGCTGAAAAAATCTGCCATTTGCAAATATAGGTCAGTCACTCTTGTGGGCTTGGCCTTACAGAGAAATGCGGTGTGATCTCCACAACAGAGGAAAGCTGCTGAGAGGTCTTGCAGGATGAAATGCTGAGTGTCATTTGGCCTCTCGGCAAGAAGCAGGTCGCTGTATGCGTGTGAAAGGGACACGCTGCTATTCACAGTTCAAAATAGATTTTAGGTGGGAAATGAAGGCAGCAAATTAGGCTATGGGATCTTTGAGAAATTACACCTATGTGCTGAGTTGTTGTGCTTGTTTTAGTGTAGTGCATTTCCACTTAGGTTGGAAACTTTGATTCCTGGCATTGGATCATTGCCAGCAAGTGTGTTCTAATTGGCTTTTAATGACAGTGAGATATTGCAGTGCATGTATGTCCTATCTTTTACTGTTTCGTTGGAGCTTTTCACTTGGAGCCTCTGAACTTGTTTGTACTGTGGTGATACTATTTGCTCTGCTTCTGGCACCAGTGTGGATGGAATCCATTACTGGAAGGATGTGTGTTAGAGAAGCAAAGAGTGAATGCATCACATTGATTAAAAGTACAGTTTGTGACTAGGTTTTGCTACAGAGTAACTACACAGAGCGTATTGTCACGAAAATGAGCTGAATACTGGACTGTAATGCCAGGTGAGTCCGTTAAAGCCTGTATGTGTTCGATACCCATAGGTGTCATGGGGCAGGAAGATCGTATATGCTTGTATTTGTGTTATTGAAAGTGCGTATGCATGCTTGACATTTCATTAGCGGGTCACCACTGGTCAGAGGGGCCTGGTCTGGCTTCGTAGAGAAAGGACAGCTTCAGCTTCTCGGCTCCTTTGCTGGAATGGTAGGCAAAAACCAGGGGATATAGACAATATCTATAGCTCAGAATTACATAGCGCGGAGGGAAGCCATTAAAAGGTATCCTGCAGAAGGAGCTGGAAACAGGGTTATACTACTATTGCCTCTCTGTTCTGACAGTGATGAATATTTTGTTGTTGTGATTATTGATAGCAGGAGGCTTGTTAGGTACCTGATGTCTTAAATAATAATTTCTCATTTGACTTCCCAAGCTATAGGTAGACAGGGAAGCTTTTGTACTACGCTGCTTTGCCTTGTGTTCAAAGCAATGCTTTTTGGCTTTTTGTGTTAACCTGCTAAAGGTAGAGGAAGAGGTGTGAGTACAAGTGAATGCAAGGACTGGAAGCAATTTATCCACTTCTAAATCAGTAGTTTGTGAAATAGATCTTCCTCTAATCTGAAGTGGTTTTGCTTGTAAGAAGCCCTGTTATTTTAAATGCGTTGGAAGTGTGACACGCTCCTTATCTTGTATCCTCTTCACAGTTTTGTCAGTAGCTCTTCTGATATAAGCATTATTTGAGTTTCCTCATACAATATATCACACATTGAAAATGTAATTAATGGCTTCTAAATGCAAACTCTTTATTAGTAGTATAAAAGTGATAGATGTGACTCATACAGCTGGGTTGGTTATGCAGTACTATGATTGAACATTCTGTAGTTGGTGTATCTTGTACAACTTTGCTGAATTCTGATTCCTCCCTTTTGCATGATTTGTCTTGTTTTCTTTTTCAACTTCCATGGAAAAAAGAGTTTTATGTTCCTTGGGGTTTCAATTTTTCCTGACCAGTGAGGCACATGGTGTTTTCTTTGATGTTATTTTTTTTTCCATTGCAAAAACCTGAGTTTCTTCTGGCATCCCATGTTCCTTTAGTTTGGAAACAAATCCCAAGGAATAGTGGCGTCCATTTACACCATCTCCCACCACCGTGTGCTTCTTCCCATATATTTTGAGGCACTAAGTTAATATTGCTGCCTGCCCTGTATCTACATGAAGAGCAGCGTTCCTGATGGTGAGCCATGCTGCACTGTGTTTGTAGTGCTGGCTAAATTCAAGGTATTGTGCTTTCGGGGGGGTTTCCTCTGCCTTGGTTCTCTTGTCACGGGGCCTATCTGAACGGGTCTGGTACAATGGCGCGCTACGCTGCACAGAGTAATGATCTCTGCGGTGGTACAGAGACCAACTTGTGTTGACTCTTCAGCCCTGCCTTGCATGGAGGGGAGGGAGCTGTTTGGGCTGGCCAAGCCTGCAATGAATTATTCATCCAAGTATAAAGGGCAGATTGAAAGTCTTTGGCTTTTGTGGTATGGAAGGCAGTAGTTCCATTTCAGCTCAATGGAGCACTATGCAACCTCCATAAAACTGCTCTGAGCTTCCAGAGTTTCTGCTGCTTCTCAGAGGTACTTGCATGGGATATATGGCTGAAATACTCTTGTTTGTCGCAAAAACTTTTGCCCATGTTATCTTTCCTTTATGATTCCATTCTTTTTTAGTTTTTGGACAGTCAGTTAAAACCTCAAGTTACAATTGCCTGAAATTCACCAGTCATATGTCTGTTTCTTTCTTTGGAGTGAAAAGGGCAATGTTTGTTTTGTTAGAAGGAGATCATTAGGAAATACAGTACAGATTTCTGATGTGTGTACCTAGTACAAAAGTGTTTTGTAAAAAAAATTAAGATGGGGTAAAGGTGAAAAATTTTCCTCTCTTCTTTTGTGTGGGGTTGACTGTCCCCAGCCTTCCTAGCCAGGCTGAGCCTGTGGGTGAGCAAGTCTGAGGTGATGAACGAGGCTGAGCCTGTGGGTGGACATGTACTCAGGTGACTGAGTATTGTGCTGTACAGTGTCCTTCAGGAGACAACAGAGTGGAATGGTGCATTCTTCCAACACAGGCTTTACTTGAGATGGTATTGAAAACATACTAAGCTTTCATTCAGATACTGCAGAACAGTATGAACTGTTTCTCAGCTCCACCTTTTCTCATGTTAAGTCTCTAAGTTCTGCTTCAAACTTGATGTCTTGCCAGTGGAGTGGGCATACCTGAATGCCTGTTGAAAAGGAGGAACCAGGTGGGGCCAGTCCATGCCAAATGCTCGACACCAGGGCTTCTGTGGGGCTCATGCTGTTGCAGCATGGCCTATAAAGGCTGGGGAGCCAAAACCAGAGTCATTGTGGACCCCTCGGCATTGCTGGGAACAATGTTTGCAGAATGTGGCCTAACACAGTTGTGACTCATGAGGAAAAGGCTGGTCAGGATGCTGGGGAATGGAGGTTATAAAGACTGTTGGTGGAGCATGCCAAAGTACTGGATGTATTGAATTCCGCTGTTCCAGAGGTTTCTAATATTTGACACTTGCAGAAACGTTACATCCACTTTTACTTAAGAAAAAGCGATCTTTTATAACTGACATCACTTGTATGCTGTAGCAGATGTACTGGTCATTAAGGAGCTTACCTGTAACCGTTAACTTACTAAATGAAGTCATCTAGCTCTGTTGGGGGGAGATGTTACATATGGGCTTCTTGTTTAAGACTTCATTTTAGTCATTGAATGCAGTCGTCATGTGAGATGGGCAGCCTAGAGGGCTGTGTCTCTTGAAATAAAGGCTTCTAGCCTTCTTTAGGAGGTCAAACATTCATTCCTTTGAATTTCAGAAGGCCAAGAACACTGCTTGCCTTTTTCTTTTATTTTCATAGACAGTGTTAGATACATCAAAAGGATGAAAAGAGCTATACCTTTCCTGCAATATTTCATCTTTGTGTTCATGGCAGTTGGCAAGTGCAGCGAAATCAGCACAAACCCAGATGTTCTGTGACCCCTTCTTTGAAATGTCCGCTGCTGCAGAGAAGCTTTGTGAACATGCTGGATGCAGAGGCTAACAGTGATGCCTTCAGGGGAGGGGAGGAAACACAGGCGCCTGATACAGACTTCCTGAATTCCAGAGCTTATTCTTTTAAAAGATACCCTCTCACTAATCCGCAGATGTGCTGCGTTGCATTATGGCTAGTTGTGGTATGCATGAACGAGAGCTCTTGTTTTGGGGATGGCTGTGTTGAGAAAAGGGGGAAGAGGAGAATCCTCCTGCCTTTGCAGTTGTAATTCTTTATGGCGATAGAGGCAGATTGCCCATGTGCAGTGGAAAACACTGGGCTCTGTGGACAGCAGTGTTAGCAGATAATCAGGAGGCGATGGCATGTCTTTGTGCTCTTTACATAAAGACAGAAACTCAGTCTGCTGAAAAGTAAGTCAGGATGCAAAGAAACTTCATCAGTCTGTTGTCAGGATCTGGCCTCTTTTGGGATCATGGTGCATCTTCTAAGTCTAAGTGCTAAATGTGGGAAATAGAAGTTCAGATGGCTCTGCTTGACAGTATAAGAAGAAATCATGAGTGATGGGATATCTATATCTAAGGCCTCACTGTTACATCCATCCCCCTAATAGGCTAGGAAGAGAAACGGTGACGGTTACTAAAGAAAATATGAAGGAGCTTCTGCCCTGGCTGAGGTGAATACAAGCCACTGCCTGAGTCTGCTTCCAGATATGGGACTGTCCACACTCAACATGAGTTTAGTTTCTTTGGGTCCCAAAATATCTCTCTCGGGTAGCTGTGCCCTTTTAGTTGGCTTTTTATTACTATTTCTATTTCACATTCCCAGGAGAAAGAGAGAGATTAATATCCACTGCTTCATAAAAAGCCATGGATAGTTCTTTCCTCGCTGGGTCTCTGCCAGTAAGTAGCCTGGCCTCATCATCGATAACTTGTTCAGAGCTTCTCCAGACACGAGCTGCCAAGGTGTGACAAGTGGATTCCAGCTCTGTGCATATGTAGCATGTCTGGAAGGACATCTGTAATCCTTCCCCAGGCCCTCATCACCTGCCAGAGTTATGGCAAGAAGTTGTGGGGCTGGAGGTACCCCTAAAGAGGGGCTGGAAGTGAGAAGAGCGGAAGGTGCCCAGCGTCAGCACAGAGGTACATCCAGTTCGTTTGTCGTTGCTTGCTGCAGTCCCGGTGCCTGCTTGTGCGTCTGCGAGTCGCTTGGTACTTACGGTGCAACTGCAGCAGGCAGTGACCCCTCTCACTAGGTAGTGCTTTTACTGGAAGGCCTTGCCATATTTGAGGCATTGCTCATAGAGGGATGCATTTCTTTCTTGTTGCAGAGCATCTCCGTCCATGAATTGTCTACAAACGTGCAGACAAAGCAGTACCAAGGTGTCAGGGAGCAGAGAAGTTAATGTCATGTTGCTTGAAATAGGAGTCTTTTGCAGGTGTCTCTCTTTTGCCAGTGGCCAATACAGTGTCTCTTTGCTTATTTGTTCTCTTGTTACGAATTGTGCTGATGGTAGGAGGACTAGCATATGGCTTTACATAGCCTTAGTATCTCTGTTGCATGAAATGACTCGCTAACTATATTGTACTGCCTTGCCTTGCATGATATATGGGCCGGTAGTGAAAGCAAAAGAAAAGGCAGTACTGAATTGAGCCATGTTGAATTATGAACAGTTCAGAACACAGATGGATACTTACGAGGGTCACGGGCTTAATAGCATAGGCTTTTCCAGGCTGCTGCATATTCTCTGCCGCTTTCCATTTGGCTTTTATTAAGGGATCAAAGAGGTTTGGAAGGAAGATGATGATTAAAATTTGAAAGCTGATGCATTTAGAAAGATCCTTATTTTCAAGTACAGTGCCCAGCTTCAGAAATGCCCGTTTCCTGGTGAAGGAGATCTCGGGGGCACATGAAGTGAGGGGCGATTTTTCCCACTGACCTCTGCCCGGAGCATAACCTGTCCTGGCAATCCCAGATGAGCCCTCTTGCACCCAACCGTTAGGTGAAGGAGAAAGCTCCCTGTGGCTGTGCTTGCTATGGGGAGTGTTACTGTTCTGCCCTTGGGCACTGCCCTCCTTCGGTACTTCCTCCCCAGTCGGAACACTAATACAAGGACTCCAGGAATCAGTGCCGTCCTCGGCTCTGAGCTGAAAAGTAACTGGCATGTTATTCTTAAAATAAGCTGAGCAGGAAAAATTGCATAACTTTGTCTTGAATTTTTAAGGAAGACATTATTTATGCAGACTGTCTTGAAGAAGAACATTAGTCTTGTGGCTTCTAGTCTAGACGGGGAGGTAGAGAAACCTGGCTTCAGCTCCTGCGTCTTCCATGGTCTGGCAGAGAACTGTAGCACAGAGACTGGAAGGCTTATCTCTATAAATGGAACAAATCTTAATTATTTTGTTCTCTAATTAAACACCATGTGTTATTCCATTAGATAGGTTTTTGGTTTTTTTTTTTAATCTATGAAAACAAGGCCATTAGAGATTGCCATGCTATGATTGTGGTAGTTGAAGGATGGTAGAGGTACATGCACAGTAGTATACCTAAGCACAGCTTAGAAGCATGTGTCGAGCTGTTTCCAGCAGAGATGTATGTAACTGAGTATATTTTTATAAGATTCTTTGTTATTTGATTTTGTTGCTTGATTATATGACTTTGTATTTTTATTAGAACAGATATTATACTTTCTTTAGTGAAGAAAAATTTGCGGAATAAAACCAGGCAGAATAAAAATAGCAGAATGCACTTCTACTGTTGTGCCATCATTGGGTGGTTGTGGACTCCTTTCTAAACGATTGTTTCCTCTTCTAGGATAAGAGAAATCTTGAAGAAAGCATCTCTCCCACAAGAGGATCCTGACACCCCACTGTCAGTTACCTTGGCCATAGTTGAGTCAGATTCCACTGTAGTCTACTATAAAATGACTGATGGCTTTGTAATGCCAGATCCGCCTGACGATACCGAGGATGTGGACAATAAACAGTGGAGAACGAAAAGAAAGAAGCTTTTCAAATGATGAAGACAAACAGACTTCTCTTGAACTACTGTCCTCAAACCTAAACAAATCCAGGAACTTATGTATGTAAATAAGAAAGTCTGCCTTCTGCATATCAAGCATCTGTTCAGGGAGAATGGAGGCTTGTGCAGCTGCACTGTAATGAAATGCCATTTAAACTATGAAATGGGTCACGCTTCTGAGACAGAGTGCGCCTGACTAATAAATATACTTGTGAGATGTTTCCAAAGCTAGTCTTTCCTTTATGGCCGTTCAGGTACATCACAGAATAAACACATCCTTACCCATATTGTAAATATTGATTGGAGGTAAATCTTAAGGGTTTCTGGCAGAAGTACTGATAGGAAGTTAAGGGCTTTGTTGTTTACACAGTGTCTTTGTCTTGACACTGTGAGAAGTGCTCACGCTGCTTCACAGGTTACATTTCTGAACATTTACCTTCTTTCCCCTGCTTTTAGAGAAGAGACTTTTCCACAGAAATATCTTATTTTATATTTTTCTCTGCAGAGGGAAAACTGACTCTAGCAATATCAGAGGCTACTAGAACAAAGCATAGACTAGCAAAGAGGGGTCTGGATCTGCCTGAAGAACCTCCAAGCAGAGGGCAGCCCTTCATGTGGAGATGGGTTATGCCTGGATCAGGGTAGTGTTATGCACATAACTGAATGCAGGTCACGATCCACAAACACCACCAGGCTCTTGTTCCACATACAGTGTTGGGACGACTGTCTAAGAACCGAAGGTACCTTGTGTTTACATCCCAGTGCGATGAAGTTGTCTAAACGGTGACCTCCCTGCTCCTGGTGTTTCCTGTCTGAAGTAGCTTCAACGTGATGCTAATGCTTAAGGCTCTCTGAAGAGGAGCATGACAATGGGGCATATTTTTATCTGTCACTGAAGTGTGTCACCTTCTACGCTATGAGCGGACACTAGCTGTTATCTGCTTCATTCAGCAAGCAGGTTTCTAAAGCCATTGTGATTTCTAGGATTTTTATTTTTTTTTTACATAGCTTCTGCTAGTTAAACTGGCTGCCCAAGAGATACTTCAGCTAGAAGTAAGGTAAGAGGGAACAAAACCTGAATTTAATTTCTTTTACAGGAATTTTCCATGTCTTTCACATAGAAATCTTTAGGTTAAACTTTGAGTTTCTTGGAAATCCAATAGCATCCCAGCATCAAGAGGCTGATGAACAGGCTGCTGTGTGTGTCCCGGTGCTTTGCTGAGCCCATCCTTGTCTCACGGATCCAGGGACTACTCGGAGCACGTAAGCAACTCTGATAGTGTCCCTAGCGCTACTGCTATTTTTTTCACCTTTTGATTGGTAGTTTTTTTCACGACAATACCGTTTCTTAGATCTAGCTCCTCACACACGAGCTGTGGTTCACTGAGGTGGGAGCTTTGGCAGCCAGTACCAGCTCAGAGAGGTTTTACTTCTGGCAGTTTTTGTTTTCAGCTATTAATTAACCTGCTCCTGCATAGGCTGAGTTTGGATGGGTGACAGCTGATGGATGTGCACCCTGGGCTGTTAGAGTAATTGGACAAGCCGAGTATGTTCTGATACAGGCAGCGACAAAATGGTTGGGTTTTTTCCCCCCATACAGCAAGGGGAGACCGTGGGTCTGTGGGCTTCGGTCACGGACAAAGGCAAAGGAATATTCTCTCTTTCTCAGGCTTGCTCCCTTCATGGAGGAAAAATGCAATTTTATTTTGGTCCGATGCCATACTGCCTTAAAAGGGTACCTGTGTGCTGGCTCCTGACATGCTGCGTTTGACCTTAACGTCTGTATTTCATGTGCTCTACCGCTTATTCCATAAAGTAAATCTTATACTTTGCTAGACTGCATACCACCAGGTAAATTGTCCTTGTTATAAGCTGTTAAGTACCTTCACCCCCAGTGTATGTGCTGGAAAAGAGCTGGGTTTGTGTGAAGGCGGCCATAACAAATGCTATGCATCGCAGAATTTATATTTAAACAACACACACTTAACCCCAAAAGCAAATTCTTTTGCATCTGCTTCCATTTCTGGGAAATAACTGCCGTTCTGCAGTTTGCTGCATGACTGATGCTTGGCTTTACCCTTCATTTTATTATTTCTCCACACAGAAAGAGGAGCATAACTTGAGCCTCCCTGTCTGTCCACTGAAAGCTGCTTACCCAGGCTTTGGAAGCTGAGTTGGAGAAACCGTGTCCGGAGGCTTTGGTTTCTGCCATGTGTCCCACTGAGAAATGATTATACCGGCCTTTTTCCAGCCTCCCTTCGTTGTGGTGCTTCTTTATTTCTGAGGCGGGGGGGGGGAATTATTCCTGCACTGTTTGTCCCATACGTATTGCAGTGTAAACAAGGGGATGTTCGATAAGTTGAGAGCCAGTTGTGCTGTTCCTTTACATTCCACTGAAGTATTTCTGTGTCAAGTCAACAGCGCCCAGACCAGAGCCTCTGGTGTTCCGGGCGCTGAATAAAGACGGGAAGAAACTTCCCTTAGAAGCGTATCAGTTCCGAGCATTAGCATTGCTAAACCCATAGTGTCTTGGTGCTGTGCCCAAAGTATTCACACATTCCTCCGCTGTAAGTGTTCGTGAGACATCTGTGGGAGCGCCAGCCGTGACATCTGGCCTTCACACCTTTGCAAATCCATCTCTTATTTCAGGCCAGAAGATTTTGCAGGCTACATCTTGCCGTCTTTTAAATTATTTTTGAGTTTTATTTGCCGTGCACAGCTTGATTTGTTTTACTGATCACCCTCGACCAACAGAAGGTATGTTTTAAAATCTTAAAAGAGTACCATTTTCCGGTAGATTATTGTTTCAAGTCTTTTCACTCTCCGGAGAGATATTTGCCTCGAAGCTTCCCTGCCGTGTAAAGAATGATAGAAAAGCAAAGTGATGTTTTTGGCGTGGATTTGGCGGCGAGACTGGGTGCCCAGTTACGTAAGTGAGCGTCTGCTCTGGTTTGTGCAAATGCAATTTCCCTGGGGCACTGCTGGCACCCGCACCCGGACCTTCCTCTGTTCAGCCTGGCCACTTGCAACGTGCACAGAACGTTTGATGCTAAAAACACGGCTCAAGAAGCAGGAAGCCTTGTCAGACGCACAAGGAAGAGCTGTGGTTGCAAGAAATGGCCAAGGAACACAGGCTGCAGCAGGCAGCTGCCCAAACGTGAGCAATTACTACTGCAACTCTTCCCTTCCCCATGCTGAACTAGCAGAAGGATGTGCGGTCCCGGCCACCACCGCTCAGCCAGCGGTCACCAGGTCAAGGTGCGTTGCTTCCACACCGCCCCCGACACAGGATCCCATCCCCTAGAAAATGGCCCTCACCATCCCTACAAGACAGTTCAGAAATCACTTGGAGAAAGACTCGGTATCCTCTGGTGACCCGTTCTCAAGCCGGGCAAGGTTTTCCACAGGATCTCGTGCTTAGACACAACATTGAAATATCAATAATATTACTAAAGCCAAACAATCTTAATCTATCTCTTTCCTGTGTCAGCAACCCAGCAAAGGTTTTTTGTTTAATTTTAAACAATTTTTTTTCTAATAAGCACTCCGTATGAATTTATTAATCATCCTACTAGTATTGCAGGTCCGTAGGAATTAGATGTTCAATAGGTTGTCCCAGTAGTTTTCAGGAATCTAAACTCCATCAACTGGCCCGTAAGTCCTGCTTTACATAAATGGGCTTACTGTTAATCGCCTCTCGTCCTCCAGGGATGTCTCAGCCCTCCGTTGAAACCCAGTAGTTTAAAACTTCCTCAAGTCATTAGCCAAAGCAAACAAACCAAGATAAATTCAGGCCGTACTAACTGAACGTTCTCAAACCAAATAGCCTTTCACCTCTATTCCCTTATTCCTGTTCTAGTTTCATTTTAATTGTCCCATCAACTTTGCAAGGCTAAAGCAATAGCTTTGAACTCTTCAACCCCTTCAATCCCTTCCGTTAAGAGACACATGCTTTTCTTCATCTCCCTCCCCTTTTGCTTTTTCAATGGTTTTCTTCTGCCTTTTGTACGTCTGCATCACCCCGATTTTGCGGGACCGGGAGGGATTTGGCACATCCCTGTACGGATCCCGCGTCGGCAGCCACAGCCACAGCAGATACCCGGCCAGCAGAGTGACACCAGCCAGGATTGCGATGGATCTCAGCCCCTATCAGCCACCAACAAACCGCCGTGCTGGCAAGTAACCCCTGTGCAGGGATGAAGATAATTATGAGCGACGAGGGTTTCCTAATGCTTCAGAAATAGCTGCAGCTGCACCCAGAGCATCCCAGGGGGTCGATCTCTTTCCCATTTTCTTTTCCCTCATTCCACAGATGCTCCCACTCCAGTAGCACTCTGAGCCTGAGGAACCCCGGACTCCGCCGCTACCTTCAGCAGAGCCGGCTGACAGCCCACTCACTTCGGTGAATTAACGAGCGCTCCAACGCCTGATTACCTACATGCTCTGTCTTGTGTTCTCTGCACCTAACTGACATTATTTATTGCCCTGATGGTTTATTATCTCATTAATCATTCTTTGCATCCCCACCTAGCTTCTCCCCAAGTTTCTTCAAGCTCAGTTTGCCAAATGAATGGCTCTTCTTGTCTTTTTCGTGGCTTTTTTTCCCTTTCTCACTGCTGTAGTCATCTTGCTGGCAATTTTTTTTTTTTTTGCTATTGTTTGCTGCTCTCCCAACCCGTGTTTCATACATAGCACCCCATCCCTTAATTACCCTCAAATTTATCTCTTCATGCCATCTGCCCCATTTGGGAGCTCCCCTTTCTTACCAACCTTCCTGCTACCCCCTGTCTTCTGCTGGGGTGCCTGGATGGTCTCCAAAGAGCCATCTATGCCTTTTTCTGTCCTCATCCAGGTACCAACTTGGGTGTCCCAATTCCACCAGACCAATCCCCTTTAGCACCAAAAGATGTGGGTAGGATCTGAAGCAGGGTCTCAGGAGGGCTGTGCCCCTGTCCGACCTGCAGAGGAGGCTCCTCTCTCTCCTGGAGAGGAGGTGGCTGTCACCCGCCCTTTCCGTCACCCACCCTTCCCGTCACCCGAAACACCCAAATTAGCACCCATGGCCGTGTTTGCTGGGTCCATCTGCGGGGCAGAGCTGGTTGGAAGCCGCGTTCGCACCAGAGGGCGCTGACAGCCTGCCGAGCAGCAGTGCTCCTCCGCTGGGGAAGCTGGAGCTTCGCAAAGCTGCCCTCGCCCACCGCTGCCTGCTGCTCAAAAACAAAAGGAGGGAAAAAAACCCTGTAAGCAGCAGCCCCCGCGATGGTAGTCCTCCTTTCCTGAATGCTGAAATGATAGGACAAAAATGCCAGCCTGGGTTGAGGCTCAAGAAACGGTGGTTCAGGCTTAAAACCAGACTTTGGCTCACAGATGCTGCCGTTCAGTCCTGGATCTCCAGAAACAACTGGCCAAAGGGCTGTTGGGGCTGGGGCTACACACGCACACAATGCCCTTGGTGGGGGACTGTGTCCCTTCCCCAGTGTGATGCCATCTCGCCAGGTGAAATTCCGTTCCCTGAGCTATACAGGCCGCGGTAACGCGGTTTCTCGTTAATTTAGAGCTCTGCAAGTGACTTTCCTGTAGTAATTTTGTATTCCCACAGACAGCCACATTGAAAATCAGGGACAATAAATGCATCCGTGCCACCTATCTCCACAGACAGGGTGTACCAAAGCATTCTGCGGACCCCAGCTCCTCTGTGCCCCCCGTCCTTCCCTGCTAAGGCGCTCCCAGCCCAGCCTCGGAAGGACGGAGCTCAGGAGACACTTGTTCTGGTGTCCCCTCCTTCGTGACAGGTGAGCATCTCTTCTGCAACCTGCTCCGATATCACCGTTTTACAATATCACCGGTAAGTTGGTGGGCAAGATTTTTCGTCGTGACAGACTTTTAAATAACGGAGTGAAAGACAATATGGTTTTGGCATTCCCCAGAGGCTCAACTAAGCCTCCCTGCTTGTTAATAGCATTACATGACTTAATTAGGCTGACTGGTAGAGGGTTCGGGACAGCAATTGTTGCCCGCTTCTCCATCTATTAGAAAACACAAGAACAAGACATGGGGTTGTTTAAATCCCTCCCTGCTCTCTGGGTGCTCCGCGGCTGGTTTTCCCGCCCCGGTGCCTCAGCAGGGGAGGCAGGGTGTGAAGCAAGGGCGGCCCTGCCAAGCCTTATGGCAGAACACCACAAAAGAGCCTTTTAGCTGGCCGGCGCGCTTCACCTCTGCTCCCCGCATATTTTAGATACCGTGGTAGCCTCTAACTAAACAGCCGGCCCAGCAGGCTTTCTCAAAACCTGCCCCAGCCCTCACTCTTTCCTGTTTAATTCACCCTTGTAAGATACAAAATTATGTCCCCTGTGTTTGGAGGTTGACCCCAGCGTGATGGTGACCCCAGCTGCCCACAGAACCTTGTAGCCTTACCTTCTAGATTCATAAATGACTTTTTTAAAAAGCTTAGAATAAATATCTCGAGGGAAAATCCAGCTTGAATCCACCCATAAAAGATCATATTTAATATAAAAGAATATAAGATCACATAACTAATATAGTATCATCCAAAAGAAGTGGCTGAGAGAGACTAGAAATACTCGCTGTGCTTAAGAATGTGGTACATTCTGCAGAAAATAGTAGAGTGAAAGAGAAAGTGGTCATTCTCCCAGGAAAATTTAATTTACTGAAAAACCAAAATGGAATATAGAAGGAAAGATTTAAATCACTTGAACATTAGAACATATTGCTTATTTTCCTGAGGAGCAGGTTGCTACTAGTTAGGCATTTATAATCATCACTGTCCTAAGAAGGATGGTCTCAGCTGGTGCTCTGGCCGAGCTATTGCTAAAGCAAAATTACCAAAAGAGAGTGACCATAGTCACTGGTAAAATGGGTTCGGAGATGAGGTAGTATGGTAGATGAGAAACAGTTTAGGAAAGAAATGATGAGTTGCACATATCAAGGGAAGTATCAGGGTGGAAGGAGGTTACTCAGGGATTTGTTCAAGGGTTGATCTTTGGGCTATTATTGTTCACTGTTGTAATTGATGGTGTCAGACTAAACATAAGCAGAAAGTTAATTAAATGTCAAGGCAGCAAAAAGTATCATGTGAGGAGGTGCCAATGACACTGAGACGGGGGGAAACCTCTGCCCAGCCTGCAGTGTTGCACGTTGAGGTACAAGTTTTGTGCTGTAAGCTTTGGCTTGCCGGTCAGGAGTGATGGAAACTGGGCTCTGAACATACCAGCCACTCTTAGTGAAACACTACTTGCATGGCCAGGAAAAGACAAATTTCTAGAGGCTCTCAGGCAAAATATTTCCGGCAGAGAGGTGTAATCCAGCAGCACCAGCACTGAAGAAGGCACCTGCCCTGTCCCTAGGACACTCAGTCCGATGTTTGGCATCCAGGTCCCATTAGCCCGGCTGGGTAACCATTACCTCCCAGAAGGGAGCTGAACATGCTCAAAGTCTTCTTCACCATCTAATCAAAACCAATTCCTGTAGACATCGAAGCACGGGCATTGGGTAACACCGTAGCAAGGAATGTCACGTTGGCCAAGGCTCAGCTTGTCCCTCCTGCTGCCGGAGGAGGAGACAGTTGCTTGGAGGACAGCACACAGACCTTCTTCACCTTAGCAGGAGCAAAAGAACAGTTCCTGTGTGCAGGTTGCTTCATACAGCACATTATGTTGGGGTTATGGGTTTGTTTTCCACAGGAAGGGAAACTACTGGAGTGTATGAATGACCCAGCATGCGATTTGTCCTCCTGGCTTGTACGTCTCGGCTGGGGCTCTACACGACCGGCAAGGGAGGTTTGCCAGAGGAGCTGTGAAAGAGGGTCAGGAGAGCATCTGCTTTCAGGAGTTTGGTTTCAAAACCACCAGGAGAAATAGAGGCTAGGATCAGAGCTAGCTGGAAACACATTTAGAGTGTATTTTTTTAAAAAACCAGCTATTAAAATGTGTTGTCAAAATAATGCATTCTGTTAAAAGAGTTTAAGCTGAGCAAAGGGAATTTACACAGTGGCACAAAAAACCTCTGGGTGGTAATTTCCCCAAGTCAGACTAATTCCCATCTAGCTTGTTCCCCAGCATTGGCTTTAATTGCTAGAGCCTCACAGAAAGGAAGATAACAATTAGCATTGCATTTTTCTCGCCTTTGTTGTGAGTCTGCAGGGACTGGCCTTTCCAACATTTATTATTTGGTTAAATCATTTTGTTCTAGTGGGGTGACGGAAGGGAGAACTGGGATGGAGGAAGGGTGTTGTGTGTGCAGGCGTTGCAGCTTCTACTGCTGGCTTCAGGAGGGTGAATTTTCCTGGCACATGTTGAAGAAAGATTTCTCTCCCATTCCACAAAATCACAGTCTTTTAGGAATATGAGAGGAAAATCCTGGTGCTAATGTAGGGCATCTTGGGCAGCCTAGGAAAAGCGCTGGGGAGAAGACCTGAAACTTGGAACAAATCCAATGGAAAAGCAGAGCAGAGCTGTGCATGGGGTCCTTTGCTGCTGCTGCCCCTCTTCATCTGCAGCTCCCACCCAGTTCTCTCTCCAGGGATGCTGATTAAAGGACAAAAACTGGGGGGAAAATTCATTAACTCTACGGGTTTTTGTCTCGGCTGGTAGAAAGGCAGCACTGAGGACAGCTAGGGGCTACTGCTCGCTCAGGAGAGCACTGCTGGGGGTGACGGGGACGTCTGCAGCTCCTCTGTAGGAGCTGCCCATGTGCAGTAAAAATCAAACTTTCTCTCAGTTCTTTCAATGTGAGGGCTTTAAATTGTGTCTGTCACCTGCCAGACTGGCCAGGTAACGGATCTGTAGCATAACACAAGCAGTCAGGCTGGGGGGGGGACCTTGGGAGGTCCAACCTCCCGCGCAGAGCAGGTCAGACCAGGGCTTGAACCTGTTGGGTCTGGAAAACCTGCAAGAATGGCGATGGCACGACCTCGCCGGGCAGCCTGTGGCACAGCTGGACTGTCCTCGGTCAGCCACTACCACCCAGCCCATAGCCAGGGTCCTCTTGGTGCCCCAAGGAGGGTTCAATAGAGCCTGAGCATCTCAGCAGCCTTGAAGTGCCGCTTTTCATCCTTGGAGACCTCCCGGAGGGGACAGAGGTTCCGTCATCATCCAGTTCCCGTCAGCATGGTGCAGTGGTTGGAGCGTGAACTGTGAGCGTTGCGAACAGTGAGGGAAAAATCAGCTTAGTGTTTGCAGGTGTCCGCCTTCCCCTCAAATCAGCAGCATCAGTAGGAATAAAATTAAAATAGGAGCAGTATAAGCAGAAGGTCAGCTCGCGAGCCAGAAATTGTGCAAGGAAAAACAAGGCTAACAGGAGGAACTGGTTATTAGGCTGCCTCTGCAGAAAAAACCTTCGAGAAAATTTGGGGGATGACATGCCGCAAAGGTATTTATTGTTATATATTATTATTGCTCTGTCCCAATGGAGAGGATGTAACTGAAAGCACGGCAAAAAATTTAAAGGGGCATGTGGACAAATTGGGAAGGAAGACAAATCAGAATACTAAAAGATATCCCTAAAACCCAAAAGGTCTCGATTTCTCACCTCTTTTTAACAACTCAGTAAGAAAAAGGAAGACCCACTGCAAAACCAAAGGGCATCTGATCTAGAAAGAAGGTTTGAGAAAAACTCTTTCTCGGCTGCATTTGGAGGCAGCTGGGATCAGGGTCGGGGCTCAAATCCACCCCAGCTCGCCCCAAGTGCAGAGGGGGGATCAACTTATTTCTGGAGACCCAAAATGAGATTCAAAAATGGGGATTTGTTTTAGAAAATACACAAACAAACTACTCAAAAAGGAGGAGCCTAAAAAGAATGAGAAAGATATGTTTTCATGCAGCATTCTTCCAGCAGCACATGAGATCCGTGGTTCTCTCTCTTATTTTTTAATAGCCGAGCTTCCTTGGAAAACTCGGTCTCCATCCAGCATGGAGGTAAGCAAATAATTGAGATTGCAGCAAAGAGGAAATTGCAGATTATTTTGGGAAGGGGAAGAACAACAGAGATTTAGAAAATGAACTTCAGCACCAACACTAATAATAAACCATGACGATTCGTTGCAGACCTGCTGGGGAAGGGGGCTGGCAGCACGGACAAAAACTGAGCTAAAAGCGAGATTGTTTGGTAAATGGAAAGACTGAGACATCCTGATTAGGGCCCAAGAGTGGGAAGTTATCTAAAAATAAACAAACAAATAAACCCCCAAAGCTCTGAAGATTTCAGCACCATCTGGAGCCTGTGGGAAAAGAGGAACAGCTTGCTGCTGTAGGAGGTATTAAAGAACAGAGTTTATATATACACGGATAGATGTATAAAGACGTGTATCAAAGCAACACGCATCACCAGCAGAGGTGAGTCCAACGCTCAGAAGTCGAATCCAACCAGAGACGTCCTGAAGTTACAGATTATTTGGACGGAGGCCGGGGTTTGGGATGTTTTGTTTTACTTCTGCCCCAGCTTATTGCAAAGAGCTACTCCCCGCTCGCCTCGCGTGGTGCCCCTGCCCCGTGCCCTCCCCTCTGCGTTATACTGGGCAAGTCTGGTGAAAGGAAACAGGAAAGCAAGTGGCATTTACCCCACTGGGACATTATAAGGCGATTTAGTGTCAAGGGGGGAATCTTTTGGACCAGAAGCAATAACAGACCCAAGCAGAACTGGGCACACGAATCGCGGAGCCACCACCATCTGGGAAGGGTACAGGAAATCCAACAGAAAACCAGCAGAGCAGCTGGAAAGGTGTTGAAAAACCCAACAAGATTTGAATATATTGGCAGAAAAGCAATCCTATGGAAATAAAAAAAAGATGTTTTTGCCAGTTGTCTGTGCTGAGGTGCCAAGTGCTGAGAGAGGCAATGCCCAGCCAGAGCCCAGCTCCCTGTCCCACAACACCAAGCATCGGGGAGCTGTTCCAAGGCCAGGAGACCTTGACCTGCAGCTGACTTTAATTGCTTAATGCACATGATTTGTCTCTGAGATGAAAAAAAAATAAAACAAGGTAGTGATGGGCTTTACTGGTGTGATTAACTTATTTCACGGGGGACGTAATGACTCCCGAGTGTTCAGGAGAAGAACGGCGCTGCGTCCCAAAGCGGTGGGAGCACATGCGAGTTGTGAACAGGTCCCTTCTCCTCGTTAGGTCCCAGTTCTGTCCCTTGAAATGAGCTTTACTTCAAGGTGTGGAGAGGTTTAGGTTTAGCTATTGCTTCCACAGCAGGTTGAACCGGTCAATTGCAGTTGAATTGCTAGGCATGAGCAATTAAATTAAATTAAATTAAAAAGTTAAGGTCTCATTATCTGAAACTGAGCACTGGAAATTAATAGACACTTACGACCTTAATCTCTGTTCCTCAGATCTCTAGCTGCAAAAGGGAGCAGCATCACCCCTGTCTAATTTCCTCATCTAATTATATAGGATTACAACGCTTACAGCTCACTAATGTTTGTGCATCATTTTCACGTTCTGGTGAAACACCCCAAAGGCAGGAGTTCTGTACTCAGTGCTGCGTCCAGACACCCTTTGATTAGTAAGGTATAAAGTAACATGCCAATGAGAGGGATAAGAAGGACTATTGAGTGACTCCCCATTTACCGAATGGAAAAAAAACAGTATGGAAACCTATAATAAAGGAGTGTTTTAACACTTATCCACAAGAAGATCAAGTCTAGGATGCAGAGGCAGCCTGAATTCTGGGATCTCCTAGTGCCAGACTTTGCAACCCTAAAACTTCCTAAAACAGCCCCAAGTTCCCTCTCGTGCTGCGATACTGACACTGAGGTGGACCTTGCTGGAGGAGATGCTGCTGCTCTTGCAGCTGGTGGCCAGCAGACGTGGTGAGCCGCAGCCCCAGCTCCACCACCGCTGTCTCTGGGGGGTCACAGTGCACCCACTCTCCTCTGCTGCTGTGCCTTTGGGGAATTAGCCCCCAAAATCAGCATTGGCAAACATACAACATAACAAAACATACAACAAACAACAGTTTGGTTTGTTATTTTTGCGGGGGTGGGAATGCCAAGAATCTCCAAGGTTGGCAAAATTATCAGCCCCCCGATAGCAAAGCAGCCCAGCCATGCATGTGTCCCGTTTTCCTGGTGAGCAGAGCTGGCCGCGGCAGCATCCCAGCCCCAGAAAATTCTGGCGTGGTCCCAGCCACCAGCAGCAACCAGCAGTCACAGCGTGAAGCCGGAGAAGCCCTTCCTCCGGGATACGGCATGGCTGCCCCGCATCAGGGCTGGCAAAAAAAATAAAATAGCAAAAGGCTTGGCAAATAGCAAGGTTCCAATTTTACTACTGATGTCGGTCTTGGGGAGAAAAACCCTAGCGCTTCCAATCCCATCGTATAAGCAGCAGAGAAGAAAACATGATTTTACTGGAAAGCTGGGACATCTCATAGTTCATTTTTTCACACTGAGCCAGGGTTTCATCTCCAAGCAGCTCCCCTGCTCCTGCATCCCATGCTCCCAGCTGGTGTCCTCCCGGCAAAGCCTCTGCCACTTCTCCCCCCATCCCGCACGGCCGTGGCAGGGATGGGCACCCCCGTCCCCTTTTGCTGCCTTTGCTTTTGGCGCCAGCGCCGCAGCTCCACTGTCAGTGAGGCTTTATATTTAGCCATTGCCGTGTGGTGGCATTTCCAGCTTTCTATTTTTGTAAATGCCGTTTACCGGGAAAGAGGCCAGGCCACCTCCCATCTGCAGGAGGCAGGAGCTGTGTTTTTGTGGTGTGTGTGGATGGTCGCCCCCGCGGCGGTGCCAGCTCTGGTCCGGCCGGTGCCCGCGGCTCTGCCAGCGGGATGTACAGCCCATCCCACAACTCCAGTGCATCCCACGGCTATTGCCCCTTCCCCTGTAGCACCTGGAAAGGTTTTCTTCCTCCTTGCCTAGATTTCCCCCTTGCAATCACTCGTGGAAAGGTTTTCCTCCTCCTGGGCATCCTCCCCGATGCCGTCCCTGCTCCGGCTTCCCGGGCCAGGACACTGCAGGGCTCGGGGCTGGGTGTCACTCCATCGCAGTGGTCACTTTCTGCCCACGTGGGGTTGCAGGGAGGTAGCACATAAACAGAGATAGTATGTAAAAAGCACAATAAGGCAACGGGGAAAGAGCAGCAAATAAATCCAGCATGAGAATATCCGTACAAAAATCATTCACACGGCTGTTTGAGATTTTTCTTGGTGGACCAAGACTTTTAGCCTGCACAGGGTTATTTCTTAGACACTCTAAAGCTCATCCACTGGCAGCAGTGTCCACTGGAAAGACAATGGCTGGTTACCACAGCCCTGGGACCATCGGCATGGGATCAAGAGGGATCAGGACAATTTCCCCCAGGGAAGCGCAGGGGCGCCCTCCTCCCCCCAGGCACCTTCCCACCTCACGGCAGAGGCAGTTTTGCAGGTTTCTCCCCAGGCAGCAGCTCCAGCAACAGACTTCTACTGTGTTTCCTTTAGCATGACGAGCCCTCCTACGGCCGCACAATGTGCCAGCGTAACACAGCTGTGAAATGCAGAGCATCACAAAACGCTCGGCTGGCCTTTCAGGCTGTAAAAGGCATCTCAGTCTCCCATTTCTTTCCACGTCTTCCGTGCAAAGCCTCCCAAAGGCTCTGCTGTGAGAGGTATCGGGGAATGCCCTGGCAGACCCAGACCCTTTGGGGCTCCCGCAAGCAGCTGCAGCAAATGAAGCCGAGAGAGGGGAAAAGGAGAAAAGTGATGCTTAAAAAACCAACACACCTCTGGGGTCTGACCTGGTCCTGGCCAGATTTCTCTATAGCGCAGCATCTCCTTGGCCTGAGAAAAGCCTCCTATCTCTTTGAACTTGTGGTCAACAGATTCTGGCCGGATAAGCAGAGTATCCTGAAAAGCCTCTCATTAGTACTTTGTGCTCAAAGTGATCCTGTTTTTCCCTTTCTCAGTGTTCAACAGGCAGCAGCTACCCCGAAGAGCATCCCAGGGCTGAACCTGGTCTTCCAGGCTGGGACAGCCTACTCCCACTGTCAGAGGTATTCTTAAGTATTCCTAAATATTAGCTATGTCAGCACAAGCGAAGACAGAGGTGGAGATTTTTAGAGAGATGCTCGGTGACTCAGATTGGCCAAGCAGGAGCCGCAGTTGCACAAAAAAGAGCCATGCAAACACTTTGGGCCACCCAAAGCCCCTTGCCATCCAAACACTTTAGGCTGGGGATGCTTTTCCTGAATATCTGAGGAGGATGTGTGCCAGCGAGCGCTGCCCCCAGGCTGTGATTGAATGGGACATCACAGCATATCAGCCTGGGAACAGAATTTGGCGGGGGGGGGGAATTTATTGCCACAAAGAAAGAAAATTCTATGCAGGGCAAATTTTGCTTGCTGCCTCCATATTTTTTTTTTTGAAGCCAAACTGCTGGCCTACAGCAGCGCGAGTCAGCCTGTGCGGCCCAGTGACTCACCTGCGGTGGTGCTGCCAGGCTCAGGCACCAGAACCGGAGGAACCTGAAGCTAAAAACACAGCTCAGAAATTACCCCAAGCCCTCTTGGGCCCATGGGGCCGGCACACACCAACAAGCCACCACCTGACATGCCATTAGCATCCAGCTGAGCCGAAGGGAAGCAGCAGCCGAGCTGAATTCAGGCACAACAGTCTATTTTTAAAAGCTAATCCGCTCTTTGTAAACTCGCAGTGTAAATTCATTCATGTAGAAAGCAGGCTGGTGCCTCTGAAGATGACATATTTAACCCAGCACTGTCTTGAAGGTGTATTTAATTCTTACACAAGTTTCACACGGGAACGTGCTCATGAGGACTGGCAGTTTGCCCAGGATGCCATCCTCTTCCTGTCGCAACTCAGCCATAAGTGTATGGAAGGTTTGCAATAATTTCATTGATGGTTTGCAATAATTTCAGAAGCTGCACGTTCCCTCTTGCCATCTGGCTTACCTGCGGTAAAACATGGAGGTGGGGACGAGTGAGCAAATTCCGCCCTGGATTTTTCTTTCTTTTTTTTTTTTTTTGCAATAAACCCTGAATTCTGCCCCCAAATTGCTGTGTTACGATACCCATTTCAATTACACTATAAGATTGCTGCTCCATGGCATACGTACTCTTTCAGTATTCCTAAATTCCATCACTTAGTTGCTTCAGTGGCTTTATCCTTCCTAAATTCCTTTGGGTTTATAAACATTTCTGTCGTCTCCTATTCCTTGCAGGGCCCAGGGTACCTAAATAGGCTGACCATAGGGTGAACACCCCGTGGGTCCAGTGTTTTCCAGTATCCCCACAACCAGCTGGCACATGGAAGACAACCGACTCCCCCATCCATTGCAGCTCCATTCAGGATGTCTGGGCTCTCCCATCCGGGGTCTCAAGCAAACCATGCAGAGCCTGCAAGATACCACCTGGTACCTTAGTGGTTAAAGATGCCCACAAAGCCTAGCATTTCAGCTGCAAAGCAGCTAAAATCCTAATTTAGAAGCTTAAAATAGACCATAGGCGCCCCTGGGTGCAGAAAGGTGGAACGCGTGCCGATCTGCAATGTGCGTTTCCAGCCCAGAGCTTTGCACCAAGTTCTCATTCACTTTCCCGCTCCTGCACCTCTTCTTCAGGGAATTAGCAGGTCATGCCAGCTGGAGAAGCCCCATGATACCCTCATTTCTCCCCAGTGCTGGGGTTTTGTGCAAAGGGGTCTGTCTTCTCCCCTGAGAGCTGACACAGCATGCTGATGGCACCAGAGAGTTCCAAAATGGGGATAGAGCAGATACAAGAGTAATTGCCTTAGTCTATGCTTGTAATAGAAAATTGAGCCCATACAGACCCAATAAACTATTGTGAAACTTCCTGGCCCCACCACAAAGTCTACTCGTCCATCTCTCCATCACTCCTGAGCATCTGAGCAGAGAGAAGTCGTGCTCTCGTGAGCCTAGTGACCAAAACACGGAAAAGCCAGAAACCACCTCAGTATTTAACACTGGAGAGTCCGTTATACCTTCCCCTGCACAGATAGATTTCTCTCACCCCCTCTACTTCTTCTCCTCAGACACCGCTTCCTCTGATGTTATTCCAGGACTGATACCAGGCTCCTTTGATGCACTGAAATTCCCCCAAGAACAATACTCAACTTTCGCACACAACCCTTATCTGCATGTATATATTCCTCCTCTCTGCCTCCAAGGAATAGTTTCCTATGATCTCCCAATGTTTATTTAGGTCATTTTTGTCTCGATCCAATTTTCTCTTTGGAGAAGAAAGCCTGCATATGTTTCTTCAGATGTCACCCTCCCTCCTGTACAGTCACAGTAAATACACAGCTATGAAGCCTTTCCTCTGTGTAAACACTGAAATACAGAGAAAGTATCCTAGTTATTTTCGAGACTTACCCTTGGGGTAACTGCTCCCCTTGAAGTCTGTGTTAGCTTTACCGTTCACTTCAATTAGCAGCACGAACCCAACACCCGGGCAATTTCCAAGGCCTCCACCCAAGTTTCTACTACTAGGTTTCGCTTCTCCCAAAGTCTCCGAAGACGTATTCTGCGCATTTCATGTGAGTGCAGCAATTCACTGTATCCATAGGAACTTAAAAGACACTTGTAATAGATTTGATTTCAGCTAAATTCAGCCCTCTGGACATGAAACTGTTCAAGAGCAGGAGCTGCCTGTGTCTGGAGGCAGCCCTGTCCTGCTTCTCCCAGGGAAAGGTCCCCTTGCCTTGGTTACCAGTTGCCCTGCTATAGCCAGCCACTACAAGATCACAAAGGAGGAAAACAAAGCTGTATTTTTGTCTAATTATCAGACAGTGAAAGCTGTTCTGAGGCTGCCAAGTCCCCGTTAGAGAACCCGCTGAATTTCTGACGGTTTCTGCAATTTGCCACAGCCCAGGTATCACTCGCACACACAGAACCAGTTTGTTCTTCAGCAAAACAGCCTCTAGCAACACCCAGCTCGGGGGGAGGAGGAGGAAGAGGAGGAAGAGGAGGAAGAGGAGGGGTTGCTCACTGCCTTTCCAGCTTCCGAAACCGGAGAGACCGGAGCGAAACGGGGCTTGAGCCAACTTTTCCCACGTGGGTTGAAGAGGACAAATGAGCATCCTTACGACTCGGCTCGCAGGCTTTGGGAGATGCTAAATTTCTGCCCAGGGTTGCTGGTCTTTTGTAGGTGCTGATCTGCTGACACAGCAACGGGATCCACTTGGGTGGATCCTCAGATAAGCACAAATTTCCATGGCAGGAGTCTGCGTGGGCAAAAAAACCCAACTCCTTCGTGCCAATGGAGCCAGGTGTCAAATTTTGCTCACTGTAATCTCTGGGTGAAACCACTTATCTGAGAAGGCAGGAGGAAGCTGGCTCCAGTTCTTTGCATAATTAAAGGCCTGGTGCCCTAGGCACGTACCTTTGGAGCAGAAATCTCATTCTGCCATTTCTCATCTCCCAGGGAAGCATGACTTAGCTGGAGTGACTTGCAAACAGATAGGACCGAGATCTCTACATCCCTCGCTCACTATCTGAGAGGTCCAGGGCCAGCTCCAAGCCAGCCACATTTTGGTATTCGCGTACATGCCGGTGGGAGCAGAGCTGATAGTTCAGCCATGGGTATGAGTCTGGGAGATGAGTATTTACATCTTATCACATGATTTAAAAGCTTTATGTTTCAGCAATAAATAGCCCTGTATTCATGTGTGTGTATCTATATCTATATCTATATCTATATCTATATCTATATCTATATCTATATCTGTGTGGGGGTGTGCATGAAACCACACAGATATAGATGAGAGAGGGGCTTATTTATATCAAAAGCAGACTTTTAATAAGCAAAAAAAAAGAAAGTGTACCCGAGTATTTGGGGATGTTTCGTTACGACCGCTCAGTGGCTTGCCCACTGGAAGTGATTTCTGTCTGTCAGAATTTACTGTAAAGGTTATATTTTTCACCTAGGGAAAAGCATTTATTTAACCAAGCCCCCAGGAAAGAGTGAAGGTTGGACTGTCCTCCTTAAATCAAGTAATTTGGTTTTAAAGGGTTTTTTTATTCCTCAACTGGACATGAGTGACTAAGTTTAATAATCTCCGTCTTAACCTCCATTTGAAACTTGGCGCAGCAAAGTGAGAAAAGGTCTCCCCACGCTCTCCGTCAGCGAGCAAGGCAAACTCTTTAAGGAAAAAGCCCCCCTGTTACGTTACAGCTCTGCTCTCTGCTTCAGCAGGTTCATCCCATGGGCTCCTGGCTTGTTTCTCACCCTTTAGTTTTACTATTCATGCTCCCTGGTTTTTGCATGGCCGCTCCCCCTGCAAGGCATATTCCTGCACTTTTTACCCATTTTCCTTAATTTTTTTGCCCAGAAGCCTTTCCAAGAGTAGCTGACTACAATTCCTGCGTAAGGACAGGCTGTCTTTCCACAAGGCTGGGATGGGAAAGGCAGCGGGTATAACCAAATATAACTGCACAAATTTTGGAGGAGAGACTTCTAAAGAGCGACTGAAACCCACTGAGCTGAAGATCGGCATCTTCCTGGCTTGCCTGCCTAGTCCCGCTACCACATGCATTAAAACTTGCATTATTTTAATGTCCTCCTCAAAATGCAAAGCTAGCCATAAATTTGCTGGACGACTTTATCAAAATCAGCAAATCTGGATGTCTTTTGGCTCTGTCTCGTTAGAACAGGGTGAGGGTCTGATGAAGCCAAGCCAGCGCTGCCAACGTGAGATGGGGCTAATGCTTGAGCCCACTCGCATCGCTCCAAGCTCCGGGAGGAGCTCCCTGCGGGATGGGTTTGTACTGCTCTGAAATGAGAGATTTTCCTAACCTGCTCCCTGACTCCCGGCAGTGAGCGCTTACAATTCCGCGTGTGATACTGATGAACAGTCCTCGTACTCTCACTCAAGCAGACAAGCTATTTTTGCATGAGTAACCCTGAAACTCTTGACGGGATTGAAAGTCTGGCAATAAGGCGGCTGTGCTCTGCATGCAAATGGAGTCATAATTTTACTGCTGGGTAGTTTATATTCAGGCACTGCTGCTTAAAGATGTAGCCATAGAACCAATGATGTTAAGAAAGGAGCAAATTAACCAACAACTCATTTATAATGTCAATTCTGTCGAGAAAAATGACTATTACTGTCAGTGCTGGAACAAGCCTGGTTGTTCAAGTGGGTTGAAATACATCTTCTGCAATGTTCGATCCCAGCTAAGGTGATGTGGATAGCAGCATCGAGCAGCATTATCACAGGCAAGTGTTAGATATCGCCTGGATGACTTTGTCTTTACAACACGGTATTGGCGTATCTGGTGCCAGTGGTGGGGGACGAGGTGAGACCTTGACCTAGCAAAACAGGCTAGGTCAGCCAGGCAGGCTTGCACAGCTGCGCAAGATGGGAATTCCTTGATATTCATAGTGAATATTCAATTTCCAATACTCCTCAATATTGTTCTCCTTAAGCCTGGCTGCCTCTGTGGTGCCTTGCAAGGTTTCACTCCAAAACTCCTAAAAATGGCAGGGCTGGGAGGCACCACTGACACATACAGTGGGTCTGTTCCGATCTGACACAGGGCTGCCACTGAACGTGACTATTTTCCAAGATCAGATTTTCACATGTCAAAATCAATGGTCTGAGCATGGATATCTAAAACCAGTTGTTTTAGAGTTCATCTGAGACAAATATAAGAAAAATCTAATAGTATAACAAGCCGGCTCTTATTGACTTCAGAGGGAACATAGATGCAACCCAACAGTATTTCAAGCCCATAGAACACCTTCCCTCCAACTCCAAGAGCCTCTGCATCCTTTGCTGATTAATGCACTGTAGTGCATTATGAGTTATTCATGTCTTCATGGTTGGGAACACATGAGCCCTAGAGCATTTCCAAGCTGCTTATCTCCAGCTGTACAGCCTGTGGGCTGCAAGGTCGTGAGCAGAAACCCAGTGGGGATGGCAATCCCGGGATAAGAGCTCAAACTGGCACGTACCTGTCTCAGCTCTGGGATGCCATTATGGGATGTTGGTCCTTCCGCAGAAGGAAGCGGCAGAAAGCCTGTGGCCTCCAACGGGTCCCTGCAGCCACCAGGACAGGAATGGCTCCAAAAGGGTATACTTAGCAAATGAAAGATGTTTGTTTTCAACGTCGTCTAGCTTGGATATGCTAATCCATTTTGTCATCCTTCAGACTTGGAAGTGACTACGTAATAAGGCCTGACAAGGAAGCTGTCAGAAAAACGGGCAAGCAGACCACTGCTGTCAAACAGTTGACTTCTGAGTCCCCTTAGGTCTCTATTAATTCATTTTCATGCACTTTTGCAATCAGTCTTTTGATCCAAAGAGCGTATGACATAAGCTGACACGACGTGAGCAGGTTTCAGTTCAGTCTAGCCCAGCCATCCTCTGTCAGCTCAGAAATCACACACTGAAAGTGTGCACACCTTCCTGAAGAAGTCTGATTCCAGTGGTGACTATAGGCCGTAGACGCAAACCGTTGTGCACGGGAGCACAGACTCCCTGGAGGCAGTAGGACAATGGAGAGGAGCCCTAGCAGGTTTTCAGGTCAGAAATCCTCCTTTTGCTGGTACCAAACTACAGAAAAGTCCACAAACTTAATGCAACCTATGACACAGTTTTGTCTACCCACAGCCCAGTTAATTCTACCCACAGCCAGGCTGAGCCTGTCCCCAAGGTTATTTCACCGCTGCTTGACCTTTCAGTCTAGAAAGGTGCTTACTTTGTCTCAAGCTCCTGTATTCCTTTGCTTCAGAGGGTTTTCATCACAACCTACTTCTTGATTATTTACTGCTCCTGGGGACCAAGAGAAGAGACACATCCCTAAAGCTTCCACAAACGGCAGAGCAACACCCCTAAATCTTCCTTTTCTATGCAGGGGATCAGAATGACGTGGCACCTGTTCCCACCCCAGTGACAGGTTGGACCAAATTTAGTCGAATTCTGTATCCTAAGATATTAATGGGTGAAGCTAGGAGCTGATGTAGAGTGAATCAAGTTGGTCTAAAAAATACCTCTTACAGTAAGGACACAAATTTAAGATTTTTGTTATTCCACTCCCTTGTTATGTTATGGCAGTAGAGTATACAACCACCACTTGTCCTTTCTTTTTTCTCTAGTGGGTATTTCAGTGGGAACTCTGACACCCCAGAGCAAGCTACTGTGAAAAAATTAAATGGTATCTGACATCTGGCAGCGAAGATATTTATTTTACGTTGGAGACTGTTGCACACCTACATGTTAGATAAAGCAGTCACTGTTGAGTCACCTTCCCTTCAGGATGCCATTGCCAGTATAGCAAAGCTGAAGCCTGGAGCAGGCCAGAACTACATTTCAGCAGAGGGAAGACAGCTCTGCCATGCCGGCATTAGCATGGGTTTGAAGGAGCTTCTGTCCACAGGTTGAAAACACAAGAGAGAAGTAGGTCAAGTCTGACGAGCCCTGTAAAAGCTTTGTAGCATCACCGAGGGCTTCTGCATATGCTACAGCAGCTGTGGAGAAACACCTCCCTAAGAAAGGTGCATTTTTACTTTGATTTTGTTTTGTTTTAAATGGCATTTGAGTACTCAGTTTGCCTGCTGTCAAGTCTGAGCCAAGTGTTCCCGCGGGCCCAGTAACCCCACCTGCAAAGAAAGAAATGTCCCAGACAGCTTCTGAATAGGACGTGAGACATTCCCAATTCACAAACAAACAAGGAAAAGTAAAACAAGCTTAGAAAACCACACTACTTATATTGAAGTGTAAAATTTCTGTGATTTAAAACCTCTTTCTATGGCCTGGAATGGCCTAATGGGCGCGTCACGTTATTCGCTCTGACGACAGGGGATGCGCAGGACACAGGACACCTTACAGGTGACTTTGATTTCAGCTTTTTTATGCAGACATTGGTAACGCAAGGATTTGGGGCCAGCCTGGCTTAGGAAGAAAGCCTGTGTTCATCACAGCACTTTACCACTACAGAAGACAGATGTGGAGAGCCTTGAAAATTCGGAAAGTCAGACTTTGCCCCACTGAAGATACGCAAGAGATGAAAACCAACGCTGGGAAAATCAAAGGTGCTGATACGTGCATCATTCGTCATATGGACTGCCACATCCCAGTGCACGCGGCATACAGATGCAAGCGATCACCTTCATTTCATTGTTCACATGAGCTCCTTTCAGCTCAAAAAAGCTCATCAAAGCCCATGAGATCACGGCTGGAACCTAAACACTAAAAAGCTTTCAGCAATGATAACGCTTAAAGAATCAACTTCTAAAGAGCAAGTATGGAGAATGGAAATGAGACAAGGTTTCCTGCTCACCGCTGCTTTGATGGACAGCATTAGCCTGTGACATGTTTCCTCTCTGCATCTTCCAAAGCGGAGCTTGTGGAAAAATCAGGGTTTGAGACCATTTATTTGAATTCTTGGCAGCTGCTCTGTTCAGCCATGCTCGAACGTCTTGCTTGTTCTCTGCAAGTCATCTGTAAACAGCCAAGGAAAGGGCTTTTTGTTCTCACAAAACGTTTGGGAAGTGCCTCTGTGTACTAAATATCCAGAATTGTGCACGTACAAAAATGTATCTATTCTTCCATTTGCAAAACCTCCCAAACATCATTCATAAATAGCAACTGGGGGGACTGCGTACCTTAAAAAATGTCACCACTGAAAACGTTTTTTGGTGGTTACTATCTGCATAATTACAGAATGGTACATTAATAAAACTAAAAGATCTGTGAAATAAGGGGTGGTTTTTTGTTCTTTGTACAACCGCCAGATACTACTTGCAAAAAAAGGCGTCGTTTAAGGTTCCTTGTCAGTGTCATTCAAAGTTCACCTGCTTGTGGGGGCAATTCAACAAATTCCTCGGCTAACGCTCAGGTCCAACAGGTCCCCCCCTCGCTGTGCCTTTGCCCATTAGTTGCCAGCGTTACTGCTGTACCAGATTTAGCAGCCTGCCACATGACAACACACCGTTCCCTGTCTTCATTCAGAAATCCATGCCTATTTTTTGCATCCCGTCACTTGGGACGTCCCCTGCATCGTGCCCATCATGGCACACGTCACCGAGGCACTTGCCCACTGAAATCCAACCAAGATTGCCAGCAGTGTTCCCAGCCCGTGATTTCCACGTATCAGCCGTGCAGAGCACTTTGAATGCTGCAAACGGGGTATAAAAACCCAGGGTAGCTGCAGAACAAAAAAAAATCAGCTTATCTACATTTGTGCCTCATTATTCTCCGCCTGCGAGCGTAGGTTCCCTTCTCCCCAGCCTTTGGGGAGTGCAGCTCCACAGCCTGATCTCTTCTCATGCAAATGAGAGCGCTCTGTGCATGAATAAGCAAAGAAGATTGTGTTTTCCTCACGCTTTAGAGAATTCAGCCCATCTGGAAGCAGAAACGACGTTACTTAGGTGATGGCACAAGGGCAGGAGGAAGGAATAGCAATAGCGATAGAGACATGCGTGAAAACTGAAGGAATAAGTCCAAACTATTTTACAGGCACTTAAAATACTAATTAGCAAGTCAAGATGCAATGAGGACAGCTGTTAAAATTAAACAAATAATTTGGCTGCTAGTGCTGCTGGGCTTGCTGTAGTACAAGCAGCGCCTTTGTATGGCACCAGACAAGAAATCTACATTCACGTCCATGCTCACACTCCCTTTCCCAGTTCTCATCTTTTTCTGCAACATGATCCTGTTGGTTAATAGTTAGAACAAGGGGAAAGACGTCTCTCTCCGAAAAAGCACAGCTATGCTTAAATAGGATGTTGTCTTTCCTCTCCTCGGTCTGGGGCCCAGCTGGCACATAAACAGCGACAAACTCAAGCTGTGAAATCGTGGTCGAGGAGCTTTGAGCTGCCCAACCTGGGCTGGGTCGATGCCTTTATGATGACACGTACCTCTTGGAATTTCAGCAGAAAAGCAAAATAAAAGTTTCCACTAATAACATTTTGGTTTTGTTGACTCGCTTTCCATTTGAAGGAGAAAAAAAAATGAAGACCATGAAAGGTAGAAAGCAATGATGGTTTTCCCCATCCTTCAGATGCAACAAAGGAAGAGAGATTTGCCCGTTCACAGCATGATGAACCCCATCATCAGACCATCATAGCCTGAACACCAACTTCAACACCAGTTCACAAAAAAACCCTGTTGGATTGGCCACCTGACCCACCACAGCCTGTGGTCTCACAAAAGGCCACCTTTTATGCCTAGGTTGGCCGAGGCCAACAACTTGTCCAACAAAACCCTAAATGGTAAAGATTTGGCACATCCTGCTTCAGGAATTTGCTTATCCCCCAATTAACCGGGGGTTGGCGGGAACTTCTGTACGTGTTGCCCACAGATGCTGCCACTGGACGCCTTTATTTTGGAGATAGCTTGTCCTAATTATTGCAGCAGAAAGGATATTAGAGCAGGAGGAGTGCTGGTCTAATTAAGTGGGGAAATCTCCAATGTCTGGTGAGATATTTTTTTTAATATATAAATCTTCGACATGGGCTGTCAGGGCTAACACAGCTTCTCTGATAAGGACAGGGTGGGAAAAAAGTGGGGATGATCAGAGGGTTAGTTGGACCATTTACTGCACATAAAATTGTCAGTGACCAATGTACAATGGGTGAAGCCACACCATGAAGCAAACAAACAAAGTCTTTAGCTTGTGTCTGGCACTGACCAGCCATGCCAGGGAAAAAAGATGCTTTCCATGACAACAGGAGACATTGCAAAACAACAGATGCACTACACAAGTGGAAAAATCCTTCTTCCTAAGCTTGAGTCCACCTCAGAGTGCCCCACTTTCCTCACACACTGTCCTCTACTTTAATGTGTGGGTCTCATAGGACAACCAGGACTTCCAATTTCCTCTAAGCCATGTGAGCAACAGTTCCCTTCCAGTATTTTCCACCTTTTTCTGTAAGAAGGAGGAAGGAACCTGCAGGCGGGCTTGTGCTGCTGCCCAACTCGGCTCTGCCCGAGCAACTTGCGTGCACTGAGGTGGTGCACCGTGACGTGCAGCCTCTGGAAACAGGGAGGGTGCAGCTGAGAGACAAATCCTACCCAACCTCGCTGCTGCTGTCTCTTACATTTCTTCAGAGGTGGCAATCGTTGCCCTTCTGCATTTGCTGCTTTCTCCAGTGCTGTCTGCTCTTATAAAGGACAACAGTCTGCCTTATTTCTGAGCAGAGAACCTCTTTTAGTGCCTTCTTGTTCCAATTTCAAGGATACCCATGGTCCACATCCCCAGTTGCTTTTCTTTACAGGAGATGAGCTCCTTGGTAATTAAATCCAGACATTTGGCAGTTCACGCACTTGGTGGTGGGGTGAATCCCTCCTGACTCCTTTGGCATTGTATGAGCAGTCCAGCTCTCTCTCCCTGGTTTCCCTCTAAATGGATCACCTAACATGGAGGTCTGCCTCACTAGGTGTGATAAAGTTTCCTGAGGGAATATCTGAATAATGAACAGGCAGTTTCCAATCACTGGTCCCTTCCTCCTCCTCACCGCCGCTACCCCTGCACCATCCCTGGTACCGGCACAACGGGAACGAAGCCGGAGTCTCTCCAATTGAGTGAATTGATTGGGATTTAAGGACTGCACTTTGACAACTGAACTTGCAATAGCCACCCGGTTCCAGGAGATGTTGCTGTGCTTTCAGCTAAAGGCCTGGAGGAGATGCTCACGGAGCATGGGAATTGCAAAGAGTTAGGGAAAAAGTAAGCGGCTTGGAGGGAGCAGTGTTAGAGAGTGTGTGAGTATGGGCAACAGCAGCATTTGGGGCAGTTCTGCACTTTACAAGCTGCGGAGTGGAGACGCAGGAGGCCTCTAGAACAAGCAGATGAGTAGTAATGTCAAGGATTGGGCCCCGCTTTCTGGACATCTCTCGTGCCTCAGACTGTGGCGCACAGAAGGCAGGTCACTACTTTAAACAAAAATCCAGTTCTTCTCAACTGCCTTTTGACCTGGAGTAGGAAAAACCTCCCAAGGTTTCTAGCCCACCGCATGGGCAGCTAAACACAACCCTGTAGAGAATTAGACAACAGGAGATATATACGCTTCTAAGCTTCTAAACAAGAGCCCAGATCATAATCCCTCCAAGGCTATGAGCAAAGTCCCCAGGAGCAGTGGAGAAGGCAGAGGGCTCAAGCACAGCGTGACTGGAGGAATCACTGACATGCCCAAATGTCCTGGTTTCACTGGGTCTGTCCCAGCGCGCCAGCAAGATTAGTCAGCGCGCTGCCTTGGGGTTTGCTCAGGGCAGAGGGCTCGTGCTGTCTTCTGTCGCCCCCACCCAGGCTCCAGCCCTGGGAATGAGCTTGTTCCCAGATCCTGGCAGGAGCCGAGGACAGCCGTCTCTTCACAGGGTCATTACCCGTGCCCAGGGTCACCGTGCATGACCCAGCTTGGGGGGCCTGCCTCCTACGTTTGTTTGCAAAGACCGGCCACCCTACAAGTAGAAATCAGGACAACCAGAGAAAACAGGAGCATGTAAGGTTGCTTTGTTCCCACGTCTACTCTGCGTGCACAGAAGAAACTTCAGCATTGCATTGTCAATACTCAACAAGACTTGCAGACCAGAGTGCTGGCAGCCCGCCTTGGCAGCCAGGAGCATTGCAGTGACCTGTTTGCCGTTGGCTTGCTCTGCTGTACCCTCTCCATCCACCATAGCATCGCTGACCCTCTTCTTCCTTCCGAGAGGGTGCCGGACAGTATCTGCAGTTCTGTCACCGGTGAGGAGCCGCACCAGAGCTTGGCCCTGCTGCAGGTGCTGTCTTCAACCCAGAGACATGATATCTGTTGGTAGAGCCATTCCCCTGAGCCACAGCTTCATCCAACATGAGCCATGGAAGCCAAAATCCCTTTGAGAGCAATGAAGTTTGGAGTAATTAAACTCTTCTGGGTGAATTGCGCTCCCTGCCCCAAGGAGATTGCCATCTCATCAGGGGACAAGCACAGATGTTACAGCAAAGGTTAAGAAAAGATGATGATGATGATAACAGGCACAGACACATGGGTTGCTCAGAGGGTTGAGTTAGCACTCATTTGCCCACAGTGTAAGGGATGGGTAGGCTGAAATAGCTGTTTGAGAGGCCAGCAGCACTCCAATGCCAGATCCCTTTTAAACACAACTTAATTTGCACTGCTCGGAGGTAAGTAAAATTCATACAGGTTTTTTCCAGGTAAAGAGGGATTCAGGCTGTCCGGTTCCTATTTACCCAACCACTTGTGTGCAAAGTCATACACATGTCTGGGGTCATCCATATACAGGCAATACCTGAAGCACACACTGAATGTTATTATTGTTAGAAAGGATCTGAGTGTACGACGACTAATGCAGAAAAGCCAATAGTGTCTAGACACAAGTCTGATAACAGCAGTTCTTTAGTTGTGCTCAAAACTCTGCCATGGAGGGGAAGCGTTGTGTCAGGGGCACAAGACCCTGCTTTGTGCCCAGTATAATTGCCTACTGCAGATGGGAGAGTGCTTAAAACGTCTGGGCGCCTTCACGGTTTGCAGTGAGCTTTGATCTCTGAACAGAAAGCATTCCTCAAAACAGAGTCTGGCTGCTGCTGCCTCTCTATGCAGCCCTTAACCTTTTGGTTTTACTAACAATATGTCAAAAATAGACTGGAAATATGTCTAGGATATGTCAAAAATAATGGAGAGCAGGGAGAAAATGCACTGTTTTTAAAGCACTCCAGTTTTGTGCCTGAAGCCAGCTGTGGGCACCAGGAATTGGATGCCTGCCGAGCCACTTGAGGGGCTCAAAACCTCCATTTGCTGCTCCTTCTGCCCATCCCAAACAGCTGCACCTCAGGACACGGGCTGGTGCGGAAGCAGCAGCTGGCGCCAAAAGCACGGCACGAGAAGAATTAATGGGAATATATACTTTGTGGTGACCTCTGCATTGGCATGCTTGGAAACGGCAGCTAGAAAAGCACGACATCGACGTAGTGGTGGGCAAACACCAGGTCAGACACGAGTGACAACACTGAGCAGCTGGGGTGCAGGTGGGCATCTGGATTGGGGAGTGCATTTTAAAAGTATTTGTATTCACTGAACTGCCTTATCGCTCAAAACAGCCTCAAGGACACTGCAGAACTGGAGCTGTGCTATTGGTCTGTACTAGACGAAACAGCTCTAATGAAATAGGGCCACGGCAGGGGCTGTGTAATCTCTAGTGATGGTGAGGTCTCAGCTTGCACCAAATCTCACTCTTCCAAGCAGGACCTAGTCACTGGGAGAGCGCGAGCCCTGGGCTCACCCCAGGAGGCAGCAGGAACAAAGATTCCCTGGTTTTGACGAGAAAGGCATGAAATGGAGCAGGGAAGGAAAGCGTAGTCCTGTGGGTGCAGCCAGCACAAGACCACTGTGTTCAGGACTGTAGCCGGAGAAACTGCAGATCCCCCCAAAAGGCGGGAGAAAGGGTTTCTGCGGGCGCATCGCTGAGTAGGTCAGGCTTGGCCAAGACACATCTTAGCACCAGCTCCACCCAATACAGGAGAAAATTCACTACTTCCCAGCGCTTGGCTCCACTTTCAAAAGGAGCCATTGTGGCTATGTAAGACAGTATTAATTTCTACACTTTTGTGCAAACTTTCCCAAGCTCCGCCGCTGCAGGAAAATGCAACCACACGCCCCCACACGAGCCCAGCAGCCCGTTGCTGAGCTGGAGATGGGCAGAGCCAAGATGAGTGTCAAAGCTGCGGTCCCCCCCTGTGTGTGATTTGCTCTCCGGAGAGTTGCGATGGGTATCTGCCGACTCTTCGGTTTCTTCCCTCCATCCTCTCACACCACAGAAGGGCGCTGCCGTCAATCTGCTGGCTTGCACTGAGTTACAAGGGGGATGGATTCAGGCAGAGGGACATTCAGACCCTTCACCGTGTCCTGTGATACCAAAATGTGCGTAACTGGAATGGGCAGGCTTGAAAGCACCTTCCTAATCTTGCTGACGCCTCGTCTCTGAATGTGTGCAGGTGCCTATGGGCATCTTTCTCCTTCACTCACGAACAAATGAAGCAATCCATGCAAAAGCATTCACTGGTCTGTGCATATAGGGATTTACAAACAGGGATGTTCTTCCACTAGCGACGTGCAGCGAAGGTCTGAAGCAGATTTGAGGCCAGGGACTACTCATGTTTCTGATAGTCAGTGAAATCTGGGCAGCTCACACCAGAGTCTGGCCCATGACGTTTCACTTACATGACAAGCCAGAAGTGGAGCATCAACTATTAAGATTAGATCCCAGCGTTAAAGAGTTCCAAATTAGAAGCACAGACAAAAAGGAAACCAGCTCTACCTCACAGCAAACTCCTGTTTTTCTTCTTGAGATTCTTTAATTGCTGCTATTTTTAGTTGCATATTTATATCAGAGACTATTTCCCTTTAAGGAGACAGGAGTGAGATGAGTTTGTAATATTTCTACATCTTTTCATGGAGGTGTCGAAGGAACTGCCTGCTCATTTTTACTTTTTAAAAATGTGTTAGGGCNAAAAAAAAAAAAAAGGACTCAATCAATACGAGAGAACTGAAGAGTCCATATATGTTCCCAGGCAGGAGATCTCAGCGTGGGCACGGGAGGGAGCCCAGCTCACGAGGGCTCAAGGTCCTGACCCACCAGAGCCCACACTCTCTTGTTCTCAATCCCTGATAAATTTGTTTTCAAACCCTGATTTGGTCCAAGTCCTGGGGACTCTCCCCACTCATACTGGCCTCATATTTGTTTTTATTAAGGTTATATACAATGCATCTGCAAAGTGTTACATTAAACCCAGTGTATTGTAAACACTTCTACGTCTACAGAATACAAGAAAAAAACAGCTTTAAGGTAACAGTGCCCCCAGTAAGAGCTGCTGCTTGGATTGGAAAGACACTCTCAGTTTGCTCTGGTAATCGGTCCATAAGGATATGAACGAAACAGTATTCCTTTATTTTCACTGTTTATAACCAAAAAAAGCTATTTCAATAGTGAAAAAAACCAAACCCTGAGCATAAGCGCTTTCTGTCGCTCATTATCTCTCACTGGCAGTTTCAGTAGGCTGGCATTACAGAAAGATTCACCATCTCCTGCAGGCTGGAATTGGGGAAGGCTTCGTTCAGATGAAGAACCAAGGCAGATGCTAAGGTTTAAATTCTCCCCACTGCCAGGGCAAAGAACCCAAACGGGGACATCAGACACTGCCACGTCAGCCTTCAGACACCTTAAATTAAGCAGTCAGAAGATAAAACATCTAGGGCAAGTTTAAGTGACTTAAAAACTGAAGCACTGATAGACTGAAACCTTGATTTACCTAAACCCAGCAGACCCCACCATGTCACATTTATCCGTTTCATGACTGATAAACATGGATAAAAGTATTTTTATCAACTAAGGTATCACTGCTGCAGAAAAAAAATAATAAAATCCTTTATTGCCCAGAAGGATCCTGTTAGAGCCGATGACCAGCTGTAATGTCGACTTTAGGAGTCTACACTTAGAGAATTGCCTGGAAACTCAACCCAGGCTCCACCTAGAAGGAGAGTTCAAGAGGGAACTGTGGCCTTTGACAGAGCTGCTAAACCAGCTTCTGAGCAGCTTGGGTTTGAATACACCTGGTACTGCCAGGTCTGGGTTTTTGTTGAGAAGACAAGGACAAGTTTTCCTGTACTTGGAAGTTCAAGGATGAAGGTGCGGCAAGAGAGGAGGTACTGCTTCTTTTAGACTTGCAGGAGCCTTACTCTCTTAGTCCATGTCTTCATCTTCCAGATCTTCACCTAATCCTCAAGGTGGATTTGGGATGGAGGGGGAAGAAAGTAAGGCAGGTGGAAGCATCCCGCCTCTTGTAACCATTAGTAAATGAGGGAGGAATGAAAAGGAATGAGGAAAACCCCCTATCCTAACAATTTAGCTTCCAAATTTAAATTTGTTTCAACTAAAAATCCAGAAAACTCAAGTTTTCACCATTTTTTCAACCAGTTGTAAACTTTGTTCAGTCTTTTTAAGTTGACTTATTAGACTGGAGACCCCCAACATATTCCGGGGGCCAGGGGAAGAAAAAAGGAAGAAGCATATTTGAAGGGTTGTTTTAGGGATAAAAACACTTTCTGGGGGTGGCCTTTTTTGGCAATTGGCTAAGGCAGGTGGACAAAATATCCAACATGACCACCAGGTATCTGTAGCAATGTAGAGCAAATGGAGAAACGTGTCTGGGGTTTTTTTTATTTTGGCTTGGCTTGGTTTTTTAATGCCTTATAGGATCAGCACTTCAGGAAATAAGCCTCAGAGGCACTATTTGGATATCATGGAGCCATGCAAAAAATTATGTAGAGCCTAAAAATCAAGGAATAGTGCTAATGCAAGCCTCAGATGACTTGGCTGTGGGCTCCCTCCTCAGCCCTTCCAAACCTTTTGCTTCAAAGCAGTAATTCAGCTTCAGAGATGATCCAAATTCTCCCCATGCTTTTCTCAATGGGCCATGAGTGCTTAGAAACCAGCTGAAGGCTGCTTTGCCTTCATCCCTCCTGTGGATACCGAAGCAGAAGCTCGTCTGTTTTCAGTTGTGAAAAAGTGTAAGAAATCTGTAGAGGGAGCTACGTACTCCTGGTTGTTTCTCCTGCTCGGGTTCTAGGTGGCTTAGTAAAAAAGCGCTGTGAAGCTTGTGTGCACTGAATTTATTTTAGGAATTAATGAGGCTGCTAGTACATAAATGGTCCATCAGTGCATCTTCCATCATCACGGCCCTCCTTGCAACCACAGATCTGGCTAACAAATCAACGTCTATCCCCATCCCTTCAGCTGAAAAGTAACTAGACATCTACGCAAAGTAATTGTCTGTAACAGGCAGTCTGCACTGTGTGGTCTTGACATTGACACCTAGTTGACACCAGCTTGTTTGAATAACAATTATTTGGGGCAAAAGGGACCTTGGGAGGTCTCTAGTAAACCTCCTTCCCAAAGCAGGAGCAGGACAGGTTCCAGGAGGGCTTCCTGAGGCACCTCACCTGTAACCAGCCTCTGGGTAGAGTCCAACACATTAACCACTATGCTTTGACCCAATGATCCAGCCAGTTTTGCCACACATCTAGTGGCCCACCCATCCGGACCACAACATCCCAACTTGGATACAAGAAAGCTGGGGGAGACTACCTTGAAAGTCTGGCAAAAGTCAAGGTAAGCGACATCCACAGATTCAGCCATCTCTGCTCAGAAGACAATCGGGTTGGTCACACAAAATTAACCTTTTGTAAGTCCAGGCTGGCTACTCCCATTCACCACCTTATCCTTCTGGTGCCCAGAAATGTGCTCCAAGAGGACTTGGATTTTCATCCATGATTCATCCAAGGAGTAAAGCGAGCCTGAGCCCTGTTCTCCCTGAGCAGTGGGCAGCCTGGGTCCAAAGGGCAAAGCCCTTTTCAGTTGTAAATCAGACTGTCAAAAGACAGCTACAGACGCTACCAGCCACAGAAGCCACTTGGAAGCTACGAAGAGTAATCTGAACTTCAGAATAACAAAAGCTGAACAAAAAAAATATAATGCCCCGAGATACAACAAATCCTACAAACAAACACCAAAACCCAAAGAAAACCTCACCCCCACAAAAGCCCGTCTGTATAAATAATTCACAAACAGTCAAAAAAACAAAACAGGGGACCACCCACTTCCCCAGACTGCCGAAAATGGAGGGGAAAAACAACAACAACAAAGTCAACAGCCATCCAAACAAACTGCCCAGACCCAGAAACAATAACCCCTCCCTCCCAACCTGCTGAAAAGACCAACAGCAGTAACATTCCCCGCTGAAAAACTGTCCAGAAAAAAAAAACAAAACCAAAAAACAGACAGAAGCCAAACAATAGTTTGTTGGTTTCTTGGAAATATTTATGAACAATATTCAGAGGAAACGTTCTCAAGGGGAAGTCACGTAACCAAGCACAGAAATGGGGCAGAGATGGGAAAACAGATGGATCTGCCTCTCCAGAGGGGACTTCTGATGCCTAACAAGTCCAAAGTCAACAGTTCATTCCCACCACGCCTATACATCAAGCCTCTGACAAAGAACAACCTCGTACCTCAGCTACGGACACTTCTGATGAGATACTTTAGCTGGCAAGAGTTTGATTTATTAACTCAAGAGCTGACTGATTCCAGTAAAGATAAAGTCATCCAGTTTTCAGAGGATTTTCCAACCCATTCACTGTTTTAGTTGAATATTGCAAATGTTCTTTAACTAAATGCCCGTAGGATGGTTTGCTGTTAATGGTCCTTTCATTTATTTGCTTACAAGAGAGAATTTTGCACCAGAGGGGATCGTTTTTGCACACAAAGTAACAGACCGCAAGGCAGGTATAGATAAGTTATAATAAAATAATGCAAGAATTATAACTTCCAGCCCATGAAAATGTAGATGTCTTTGTAAATTAGGGTCTGTTTGAAGAAAATGTAATCAAGCACTAGGGTCATACTAAGATTTCAGTATTGTGTTGCTCTAATGTTCTGTTTGACCACAGGCAGGAAATAATTTTTTGACTCTAAAGAGGATATCACAAAGAGAGCACCTCTTCATGCGTACATCAAATACACCTCGTATGTCCCTAATCAATATCGACATTAAAAACCTCACTGGGAGTCTCTGAACAAGCCAAGTCCTTACACCAAACGTCCACAGGGGAAAACAAGTCCACCAGGAATAAAACATCTGCCTCAAATGGCTCTTTGAAGTCTATATTGACACCCATCCAGCTTTCCATGTATTAGTAATTAGTGGTGGTGTTTACCATCTGCCTAAGACAATTTTTGGAGGCCTAATCAGCATTTTTAACCCATGCAACCATCTCTTCAGCCTGCATTTCGGAGGGCGAGGTAACACGTGGCTCATGCTTCGCGGTCCCCCCAGGACAGCACAGTGTCCCGGGCTGTGCAGCTGGGACATTCAGTGTGGCTTTCACACCAAACAAGGGCAGGACGGCGTTTCATTACACAAACACGCATCTGAGCTCTTTCTGAAATAAGTTGTGCCCAGCAGGTAGAAATAAAGCTGAGATTGTGCTCAGGCATCTCTAATTTCTGCGCCAGCAAAGCAAAGCTCCAGTAACAAACACTCAGCATCCGATAGCATCCTCCTAGCTCTGTCCAGAGCAAACACGGGAAACATCTATTTTTGCTACAGGATCTGAAAGCCCTTGCTATTTTCTCTTAAAAGCTAGCTTTAGACAGCCCACATCAGGACTGGCAGCCCTTGTCCCTAGGATGCTTCAGCATCCTCCTGCAAGCCGAGGCGAGGACACCATCACACCTTAAACACAGCATTTCCCCAATTTGAAAGAACCGCTTAAGGGATATACGAACTTGCGTCACGTGAATCTGGAGACTTGTTTACAACCAGCAAACCAGTCCAGGCAGACCTGTTGCGGACATTTATAACCCGTTTATAACACGTGCCACCAGCCTGTGCAATCCCTGTCCAAGAGCAGGGACACAGCAAGTCCCGCTCGGCGGAACAGGCTGTCCTCTGCCCTTCTCAGCCTGTTATCCACGTCCTTAATCGGAGTATGATATCATTGCTTTCCCCTACTCCGGATTTATCTTTAGCAGAAGAATAGCATGATTGCATTGGTCACAAATGCACGGAGACAAACATGCTGTTTGTCACTAGAAATACTTGATTCAGAACTTTGTGCCTCATGAATGTCACACAGTCTCCAAGGAAACTTAAAGAAATTCCAGGCAAGTCTCCATGACCCCCCATACGCAGCCAGCCAGCATTTATTAATCTTAGGAGTCATTTAAAAGTTCTGCAAGAATAAAATATGCTGTATGTTTGATATCCTGCATTAAGTTTCCAGGAGACATTCCCACTATGCTAATAATCTATTATCACTAAGTAATTCCCATTTTTCATTCACAATTTACAGTACTATTGAGTCTCTTACAGCACATTTTTTCAAGTTCACCAAGTGTTTAAGCCAGGGAAGAAAGGAAGGTCAAAAGAAACTAAGCAACTTGATGAAGGTCCCTAAAAAAAAAAAAAAAAAGGTAATAAACCCCAGGTGTGTCTGCATCAGCTCAGCACTCTTATAAACATAGACCCATTTTACAGACCTTCAGGCTGCTGTCAGACTACAGTGGCTCAAAAGCTCCAGATACCCAAGAGTATCACCTCCACTGCACCAAATGAGAGCTGGGAGAGCTTTCATCCCAGATGCTGTGCCCTACCTGAGTCTCCTGAGTCCGCGTGAAGCTCATACAATTTTATTTTAAACTTTTTAGCACTTCAGGACAGGCTAAGAGAGCATCCATTCTTTTTTCCTCCCCTCCTTGTCCTTTCTCCACCTCTTCTCATGCTCGCTCTGAGCCGGAAGGGAACATCTCCCGTCTGAAGGAGCATCTCCAGCCACGCTGAACGCCCGCTGTCAGCGACAACAGGAGGTCAGTGCACAAAGTCATCGCGGCTGCTTGAGTCAGCGCTTGGTTTTCCAGATGAAAGCTTCCCGCAGGCACTAATCCTGCGCCTCTTGGCCCAGCTGCTCACAACACCACAGCCGAGCTGTGCTGCTGTGGTCACACACCACCTTTACTTAATCCTTCCCAAAAACCTGCACAAACATTTGAGAGCAGCCAACCCACCTCCACGATGGGTTCTACAAGCCCTGAGCAGCAACATCCAGGCCAGCTCTGGAAGAGGTGGCACTCCTGATCCTCACACCATCACCCTCCTCCTAAAGCTATTTTAGCACTGAGGAACGCTCAAGCTGGATTCTGGGGGGCTTTACTTCTGGGAGAAGGTAAATGCAGCTCCAGGTCTTTAACAACGCGACTGCCGTGTTGGATGGCTAAGCCTGATGAGCCTTTGGCGCAGAGGTTTGGCTCTAACTCCGTTTTTCAGAGTCAGCCATCCCCATCCCAGTAGATTCTCCTGGCAGGGACACGCTCCAGGAGGGGACATTCAATTTGGAGGGATAAACAGTAAGGGCTGCCAGCAGGAGAGATTAACTGCTAAGGTGAAAAGGTCGTCAGCAGAGCTGCGCTGAATGTTTTTTGGTGAAACCTGAGACTCGGGGACCGACCTCCAAATCCAGGTGAGTGCAGGGGGAGCACAGCTCACGGTGCTTTACAGATGCACCACTTCCTCGCAAACAGGGATGCGGGTCCCAGAGATCAGCTTTGAAACAAAACACTTAGTAGCAAATGAGATTCACTTTAGAACACACGAAGTGCTGGCTGGTTAAATGCTGCCACGGCAGCTGATGAACTTGATCCAAAACCTAGACAAGTGCAACCCACCTTCTCCAGAAGGCACTTTGCAACCCCAAATTTTCCACAATTAAGGACCCTTAGGGGCAGCGTTTCACAGAAACAGATGAACGTTGAAAAACTTCTTTTACTTATGTAGTCTTCCAGGGTGATGGGAAGGACACAAGCCAGGTAGCTGTCATTTTCTGTTTAGAAACTTTACTACATTGGAAGTTTGGAGTTCCCAGGCACTTGCACTCGATGTGCTTGCCACCACGCTTCTGGAAGAGCAAAGACATCAGTCCAAATTACCAGGTTTGGGGACCAGAGGAGTGAAAGGTAAATGGAAACACATGCAGCATTATTCACACGGCTAAAATGTACCTGGAAGTTTCCCATGACTTGCATGCTTGCCTTCCTTTATATATATAGTTGTTTGTTTTTTTTTTTAAATAAAGCTTGGCAGCAGCTCAGAACTAGGATTAAAATAACTGCTTTGTGCCATCCCAAGGCAAGAGCGGAGGCACCTCTCTGCTTTGCCAGTCCCTCTGCCCTGCTGCCGGCACAGGCTGCCCCAGGTCTGGCCCCTCCTGAGCATCCCTTGTCACAGCCGTCGTTCAGAGTCATCCACGCAGCTATTCCCTCTGACCTGCTTTGGAAAGCTCCATTTGGGGGGATTTTTAAAACCAGGCACCAGTTCCTAACCTCCCTGGTGATAACCTGCACTACAAACCAGTCCATACAGAGAAGGTCCACCCTAGGTGGTAGCATTAGACTGTAAAAGTCTTTTACTCCATTTTACCCCAAATGTTATGAAACTTGCAGTTAAACATCAGCTTCTCTAGGGCTGCAATTGCAAGAGAATCTGGATTTTCATTTAGAAATAGATTTATTTCCCCAACTATGAGGGCCTGAGTGTTTGAGAACAAGAACTCAATGTTCACAAGCCAGTAAGCAAATAAAGACCCTGAGGTTTCTTTGTATTTAAAAAAAAAAAGAAGAAAAAAAGAAGTTATGACTGAGGCCTGACTCATGATTTTCAAATTCCTGGAGGTAGCAGACTTAGTAATTCTGTAGTCTCTTGTGGATTGGGACTTTCATGAGTTTCTTTGCGCATAGCTAACAGAAGTTTCACACAAGCCCTTCAACCCCATAGCTGTGCTACATGGAAATCTGTTTCATTGAATGCAGTCCAGGAAAAGCTGCTCTGTGACTCCTACAGGAGATACTCATGAATAATGCATCTCGCTGTTTTCAGCAAATTCAAACCTCTAATGAAAAGCCAAGGCACATTCCCAGTCTGAGCTCCGCTGAGCAGCAGACCAGACCCCAGCGGTGCAAACCCATGGTCAGGAGCAGAGTGTGCACCTTCAGCCTGGCTTAGCCTGAACCACCCAGAGAGCCAAAAGCTTTGCTTTAAATGTGTTACTTCACTTTTTGAAAGGGTGATTTGTATATATTGGCTTACACTATTGGATACGATCTTTCGGCACAATCATAGCCTAGTATTTTTTGTACGTACCACTGCTGCACCCAAGGTCATGCAGCGCTTTGGCAACAGGAGCCTAGAGGAGTTTCAGACCTATGTGTACCCTGGGCTGGGGGTGGCTGAGCCTCCAGGACTTCTGACACCCAAAGCCACGCACAATGGTCACAGGACAAAGAGATGAGCCTCGCAGCATGGTCCCGGGAGCAGGGATTCGTGCGTGCCACACAGTGCTGGCAGCCACACCACGGAGCAGGCTGGGTTTGGGGCTCTGTCTCTCAGGAGAGGAAGCGAGAAGCAGGGTCGATAGTCTTGCCTACAGTTGGTATCACTGGCCCTTGCCTCCCCTTTGTTATTAAAATTCATGCTGTGGGCCATCCCCGTTTCCCACAGCCCGGCCCTCTCCAGAGCACGGCGTGCTGCGCCTGCAAGTTGATAAGGCTGCTTTATGATCTATGGCGGCTGGTTTTAATTAAAGCTGCCTCCTCTGCACCGCTTCTAGCCTTGTGCAGACAGGAACACAAATGATTTCATCTTCTCTGATCCACCAGATGCCAAACTCACAATTATGATCTGCCATTAATAAGGAAGCTTCTCCCACCACTCCCGCTGGCTCAAGCGGAGTTGGAAGAAGAGAACTAAGGAGAAGATACACAGCAGCAGCAAACCAACCCTCCACTGCACTACACCAACTAAGCACAAAACTGATTAAGCACATTGCCTTCGAACTTCCCCATCTTGAGAGCTCCTGGAGGGCTGCAGCAGAGGATAATGAGAAGTCAACCCGAGCAAGCCACTTGCTTGCAGTCACCTTCAAGGCAGCAGACAGCTTTTAGTCCTTTGAACTAATGAGACAAGTCCCCACCAGAAAAGTACAGTGTTTCTTACTCATGGGAGTCTGTCTTTCTTTTCTACTGATGCTCTCTGCATGGGGTGTGTAGGTCAGGGGTCCAATTACACCTAGAGTCACACCTGGAGTGGCATCACCCTCCTCCACAGGTGGCACTGAGGACATTAAATGGGCCTTGACTGCTCTCACCTGGGCATGCAGCTGTCTGCCCAGCAGCCCCCCGCCCCATGGACATGACATGACATGACATGACATGACATGACATGACATGACATGACATGGGTTGTGCCTGTCCCTGCTCTCCTGACTTGTCCTTCCTGCATTGACCTCAGTCTGGACCTGCTGCTTTGCATGATCATAGGGCTGTTGGGAATCTGTTGCTGTGGTCACCCGGCCCTGTCACCTTGCTTGGATACAGGTGAGTATCAGCTCCTGGCTCGTGCCGGGGGAACCTCATCTCCTGCCGTTTCAGCTAGTTGCATCTTCTACAAGGTCATCGTGGTGGGAAGCCCCAAGCTGGCTGGTGGATCTGGGAGTCCCAGTGTCTGTGCTGCTAAGGCAAAAATTGCGGTTTTCCTCCCTGACCTACACTGGGATGACCTGTTGAGGTCAGAAAAAATGCAGGCAGTTTTTGCACAAAGCCAGACTCAAATCAAAGCTTTCCATGGGCATAGAAGTCCTACCCCATATTCTTCTCATCTTTATGCTCTTTTTACAGTAGGCAAGGTTCAAGCAAGCCAGTTTATCTTCAAAGCACCCTGATGAGGCAAAAAGAAAAACCCCAAAACTCTTGACCCTGTATTCTGGCTGGGGAAGCCAAGCAGTTGGACCTTGCCTTTAGGACCATGTTTGGCAGAGATGGTATTTAAACTTTGAAGTAGCAGGCCACTGATAGATGATATTCTTGCTTGCAGAGCGGAAGATTGTCTTATTCCCCATACAGCTAGGACAGCAGAAGGCTGCCAGCCTTCCTCAGCCGTCAGGTCATTCCTCCCAGCCCCTCTGTGCTCGAGGGCTCTTAAAATTTAGATCGGAGGCACCACAGCTGCAATCAACCCAAGACTCCCTGTCGGGGGTCATGGTGGGAGATGTCAGTCTGCAGAAGTTACAGCAAACTTGATGGTGCTCTGCACCTAGACATCTTAGTCAGGCAAACATGTGAATAAGGAACATTAAGCCTTTAAGTACTGGAGTTGATGAGAAAGCTTTATGGTCGCTTCAGGGTAGCAGGCAGTTTCATATCTTTAATGTGTGGGATGCACAGTGTCTTATTTCTTGTATGTCTCCAGTGTTGTCATAGAAGCAAGTAACATATTTTTCTGGTACACATCCACTTTGGTACATCCCAAGCTGGTACATTTTGTGCTTAGTTTCTGTCTCCAGAGGACAAGAACAGCAATTTCAAACCTATCTGAACTTTTAGGACATCGTAGTGTGCTGTGTATCTTAAAAGGACTTGTGGTATCCATCTAGAGTCAACAGATTCAAACTGCGGGGCGTGGATGGTTGTACCAGACAACGGTGCTGCTCAATGGGTTTTGACTGTTAGTGCAAAAGTTAAAAAATTAATTTATGTGAAAATACCAAGTATTTTTCGAAATGACTTGTACATTCAGCCTTTAATGTAGATGGAGGGAAAAGACTTTTCAAGAGTATGATTGACTTGGAATTTGATTCAAATGAAAAAAATGAAGAAGCCCAGTTCCATGCTTGGAATTGTTTTGTTTGTTTTTTTTTCATCAAAGGTTCAAAAACCACATAAAATTGGGTGCAGCCCCAAAATCTTTTCCCTTCATGGAAATCAAAGTGATAATCTTACTCCATTTAATCCCTGGGCTCTAACCAGTTTGCTCATACTTCTGGCACTCAGTGATCCCACAAAAACAGAATCCAAAGCCAGGCATTTGAAACCAAGTACCCAAGCTCGAGTTGTGCTTTAGCCAGCATTCATCTAGGGCCCATCTCATCAGGGTAAGCAGAGCACAACTACCTGCAGAGAGGATTTCAGTTGGCACTTGGCTCAGTCCTTAACTTCACAGGGAGAACGACCTCCAAGGTGACGATGGCTTTGAACTTCTTCTCAAAGAGCCCTTCTGGAAGAGCTGCGTCATATCGACTGTCTTACACCCTGTTTCACTGTGAGTGTCCATCTGTTCATGTTTTCTTTGTCTGTTTAGTAATGATGGTTCATTGAGGATAGGTTTCAAAGACAAACCTACTAAGAAGCTGGATCTGCAAGACACAAGACTGCTAATCTGGGAAGGCGTACCCCGTTACGCCTAGCTGGCAGATAGAGTCTCAGTGCTCCAGCTTCGGAACCATACCCTCCAGCCTTTGCTCAAAGCTTGATGTTGTGATAACTCAAATGAGCATTTCTACTAGTGGTCTAGCAGCAACTGTGTACCATGCTCTCTGTGTATCATAGCTGAGGGAACGTTTTCCATAACATATGGAACTTCAATCTCTGTTTATAACAAGGCGTGTCACTTAGGAGTACAGAGCTGCCTCCCGTGTCAAAGGAAAAACAACCAACCAGGAGATAAAGTACTACTCAAAACTATCTCAGAGTTTTTCTTCTCAGAGAAATGAACGTCCAGAATAAATAGGACTGCTACCCTGAACACGGGGATCCATGCAAGATTCATACAAACTGAGACTGCTGGGTCCCTTTCCTCTTTCTCACCCAAGTGCCCTGTGTGAAAGCACCAAAGCCAAGTAAGCAGCACCCAGCTGGTCTGGCCTCCTTCACCAGGAACATCCCTTCATCCTGCACGGCCACATCTCAGAAGGTGGTGGATGGAGACACTGTCCCTCTCTGGAGGTAGCAGGACACTGTATGCAAGCAGGCATTTGCTTTGAGCTTTGCACAACCAGATATGTGTGGCCTAGCACCAGTGCTCTATCCGGTACCCTCAAAAAGGCTCTTGTTCCCCTCCCGCATCGCTGCCCACGCTCGGCAGTGCCTCTGCAGGCATTCACCAACCTGCACGGTCCCTCCGCAGGCTCAGCCTGGGAAGAGCCAGCAGCCCCAGTTGCTTTCATCAATCTCTGGCAGGAGTCCCTGCATGGCTCTGGTTCCTGCCGTCCCCCCTCTCACGTCTCCGCACCTCCCAGAGAAGGCTGTGCCGACAGCTCCCTGCGCTGCCCAGAGCTCCCGCTCCCCAAAAGTCGCCTTTTCCTGTCTGAAGAGGGAAACGGGAGGCGCCAGCCCTTGGAGGGGAGGCAGGGACCTCCTGTCTCCAGCCACAGCCTGGGACTGCCTCCATTTGCAGCAGCTTTGGGCTGAATCCAAACTCAGGTAAAGCTGCTCTGACTTTTTCCAGGGGAAACAGGAGCAGGTTTTGGCTTGCTGGTACCATTATTTCAGATGATCCAGCAAACAGGCTTTTGTGCTTCCCTGTGACGTAAAAGATGGCCATCAGTGGAGTCACAGATGGGATGTGAAGTTCCGGATATCGCTGTGCTCTCCAGCAGCAGCAACTTCGAGGTGCAGCCTGAGGAACCTCTGGCATGAGCCGCAGGAGTGGCCCGGGGGGGCAGCACACAGCCCCTCTGCAGCAAAGCTGCCGTGTCACTTAGACGAGCCAGCAGCAGCTGCACACCAAAAGCAAAAGCCATGCGCTTCAGCACAACCAAAGGACATATACAGTTCCCATTTTAGAAAACTAAACTTTAGTTCTCCACGTAAATGCTCCTCAGGTCCAGCCTTCAGGTTCATCTTCAGTGAGGATACTTCACCTGTCTCTGTCCAACCTAAAAATAGATGGACAGGGGTAAAAATGGAGCCAGGCTCTTCTCAGTGCCAGGACAAGCCAGGACAACAGGCACAAACTGAAGTGTACAAAATTCCACCTAACCATAAGAAAAACTTGCTTGCTGTGAACGTGGGTGAACAAGGTAGAGGTGGTGGAGTCTCCAACCTTGGAGAAATTCAAGTGCTGTCTGGATGTGGTGCTGGGCAGCCTGGTCCAGCTGGTCCTGCTTCGAGCAGGAGGGTTGGATTAGACACCCCCAAAGCCACCAGGAGATATCTCCAACCTCAACTGTTCTGTGATCTGGTGATCTTTGGTAGTTTCATTTCACCCAAAAACATCATCGTAACTTTCTTGAAAGGAGCTGCCAACATGTTTCTGTAGCACAAGGACATGCCTTCACAGGCCGAGCTTTAGGAAAAAGCTTGTCTCTCCAATGAGGCACCGTGACCCTGCTCCTTCACCTGACCCTTAAGCAAAGGCTTTCCTAAACAGCAGTCTAGTTTATAGTTCAATTTTCTTTTTCTTTTTTTTTTTTTTTATGAAATGTCCCAGTCATCTTTTATTGTCATTCTTCTGTGTGTGGCAGGAGGCAGAAATCGGAGAGGGCTAAAGCCAAACATGGGGGAACCGGGAAGCAGTTCCAGAGTCACTAAGTTACCTCGGGGTTCTGTCACATCCATTTATCATTCATTGCAATAACCTCCTGCAGACTAATGAACACATCTCCTAGTGATCCCGCAGTCACCACAGGGAAAATAAAAAGCTTTGGACAGTGCTAGGAAGGCTCTCAATTTCAAGCCAGTTTTCTATCACAGCCTGGTTTTGGTCAGTGCTGCTCATTCCGGTCCTCCTCAGAGCTGTGGTTACAGGAAACCTCTTTTTTTCCTTCTAGACGACCATCTCTTCTTGCCTGTGGCTCATGTCCTGGGTGGTGAAAGTGGAGGCCTGATTCTCACCTGATGGGAGTTACATCAGAGAGATATCAGAGTTATATCAGGTGAAATCCATAGCCAAGCCCCAGTGAGTTCAACAGGGCCAGAATTACCTAGATGTCTGTGTATATTTGGGAAACCTTATTCAAAACTATACTCAATCACGTTTCAACATTGAACACCCTATTTGCTCCTGGTAAAAATTTAATTATTTGTTTATTTTTAGAAAACCATTGTTTAACAAAAAAACCCCAAGCTTGTGACATTGTTTTGCAAAGCCAGCTGATCTTGTGCTAATTAACTGAGTTTGAAGGCACACAACACAGCCTCGTGCTAAGCAGAACAATGAGCAGCCTATAAATAAAAAAAAAAAGAGCTACTGCTAAATTTCACGTTTTCAGCTTTAAACTTAAAGCTTTCTACGGGAGTAGGAGGTCACTCCACTGGCTATATTTATCTCTTTAAAATTAACAGAAAGGAAAAAATAGGCCCTTTTGCCCTCGAACTGGAACATAAGGTCAGGATGACAAACGGCGCTTGCAGGGCTGGGGGAGCCTGGCCGCATCCGAGGCTCCAGCCACCACCATCAAACGCTGAGCCCCGAGCTCTGATACGCTGCGTCCAGTGGGCTGGAAAATGATCCTCCTCTCCTGGCCTGAGTCATCACCCGGCTGTAGACGAAGTCTCCATGAGATTCAAAAAAAACTAATTAAAAAAAAAAAAAAGGCATGCTCAGTCTTTCCTGTCAGTTCCTGGCATGTGAACACCAGAAACATCAGGAGAAAAATGCTTGCCATTTGTTTCCAGAAGCCCCGGGGAATGGAGATGTGAAATCCGGGAGTGGTTCAGAGGTTCTCCTAGAAAATGGCACTTGTCTCATGTCCAGATATTTCACCAATCCAAGGAGCTGCTACCAGCAAAGGGTCGAGCAATCACTTCAGCCCTTCGCCTGCAGTGGTGCCTGTCCTGACCTCTCCTTGCAGGCGCGACAGCTGTGATTAGCCATGATGGAGCCGCCTTTGTGCTGAAAGGAAACCAGGCCCTTGCTGTTTTGGTGTCCCTGCTCTCCTCTGCTCGCCCCCAACCCTGCACAGCTCTAGCCAGGTGGAGGCTGGCCCACTGCTGTCGGGAAACCCAAACGAAGCCTACCGAAACAAAGGGATGCTGAGCTGAGGGTACATCAGCTGGAGGACAAGTATGGCTCAGGTGCCACCCCAAGCCAATGCTCCACAAAAGGCAACTTTTTGTCTCTCTAATCGGACATGCTGCTTGGACAATTAGTGTCTCCAAAGCTAGAACAACTGACAATAAAATTAGGAAGTGGATCCTGGTTTGGTAAACCTGGTTTTGGTGTGATCATCCTTCTCCATCTGTAAACCTTGGCTTGAAGATGACTTCAGTTGCAAACCCGAAGCGGCCAGTCATGAGTGTCACTGGCAACAGCCAAGGAAAGAGATAGCAATGGTATGGACTGAGGGGTCTTTGACACCAGTTACAAACACAAGTGAAAGCAAAAATGGAAAGCAGTAACTTTGACAATTTCATCCCTGAGAGGAGCCAGGGAGCAGCAGGGACCCCAAATACAAGCCTTCCATCCCTGGCTGGCAAGCCACATGGTGGGGTTTTCAGAAACACCACTAGTTAGTCTGTCCTCCTGGAGCCCATGGACATCCTGCTCCTGCTGGTGTCCATGCTTGCACAGGCTGGAAAACCCGGCGGTAAGTGAGAGGTCAGGTCTTCTCGCCTGGCTGAGCTCAGCAGCATTGCTGAAGGGGGAAGCGAGAAGTCTGAGGATGCCCCGTCCACCTTCTCCAGCTGAGTCCAGCAAGTGCCTCTGCTGACCAACACTTCCTGCACCCAGCCATTGGCTGTCATTCCTAGGGATAGCTGGGCTTCATTTCCAGTTTTCTTCCAGCAAAAGGCTTCATGTTATCTAAGGAACAAGAAACATCAACTATACTCTTTGATCATCTCTGGTCTAACTCCCACGGCACAATTTTAATTGCTAAAGTTACAGTCATGCAGCTCCCATCAGTCCAAAGGACTACAAAACTTGAGGACACTTCTTCCCCACCCCCCCCACTTCTTTTCTTTCCTCATGAAGAAACACTTGCCGTGCTGGGCAGATGTCGGATGTAACTGCAGTGCCTCAGGCACCCAGAGCAAGCGGAAAAACCCAAGAGGTACGTACCTGCATTGTGCCGAGCTTCATCAGCCCGTAAACAGCGGTGATGGCTCTGAAACTCCCAGAGGAACAGCGGAAATAAATGCTCCTTCCCCCAAGTACCACTGGGCTGAAATGCAGCAGCTGGAGGTCCCGCTGTGGGGCCAGGTTCCCCCGTGGGGCTGCAGACGAGGCTGTGGAGTTCGAGGCCACTCACAGGCATTTGGAAGGAATTTGTTCCGCCAGTGGAAACTTTTGTGGCTGAAGCAGTCAGAGAGGGAAAAGCCAGTTAAACTTCTGCCTTTCTCCACGGAGGGTAAACTTAGAAACATGACTTAGATGCGTAATTTAGAAAACCAAGATAAAAATCAAGCCAGCTGCTTCCCCCAGAGCTTTTTTATAATTATTGCTTACTGGGACAGCCGCATGGACTAAGTGCCATGTTTTGAGCACAGGCTTTTCTGGCTAAGCCATGAAACCCACCAAGTGTAATTTTTGACCATGTAATTTGTCCTCCCTGAACAGATTCAAAAACTAGTGAAGCAGGAAAGGATAGGATGTGAATTGCGAAGCATTTCTGTGCGTGCAGACTTTGGCGACTAGTAATACCCATGTTATGGTAAGATGAGACCTTTGGCAACTAATTTGTCAAGGTTTTTTTTGAAGCAGAGGGTATCAGTAGATGATAAAGTTGAAAGTCTCGACATACCAGAGGAGCTGTGCTTGTGTATGGACAGTTAAAATTAATTCCCCTCAGGAATGTGTGGTTAATGTGTGGTTTGACATGACGCTGGCTCCAGCTGCAAAACTGGGTGATGGTCCCAAATCCTGCTATCACCAGGTAGTCAAGGACTTCCTCTATGCCCCAGGTTCTTGTCCCCAGGTGGTGCCAGGACAACTCTTTGTGGGGCCAGGCTGTCAGCTCAGTTATGGACATTACCTGGTTTCAAAATGAATGGCTTTGCCCTCACATGTGGCATTTTGTGCGGTGCATGGAATGCATGTGCTCTGCGTCAGCCTGGGGGTAAAAAGGTCTGTGTGAAGATGGAAACTGTCCCGTGGGACCCCTTCCTCTTTGCTGTAGAGTGAGACAGAGCCTGCAGGAAGGCCAGTGGTGACCCTCAGGTCAAGGTGATGGGAAGTCCACGGCTGCCACCACTGCCACAGTTACTTGGGTTTTGTACAACACGTTTCTCAGAGACAGCTGCTGGCTGACGGTTCCCCAGATTTCTGCTGACTGGCTTGGGATCCTGCTTGCCTGATTCACGGAAATGCTCGTCGTTCATAGATGCAGCTTGGGTCACTGACAGCTCTGTCACTGCCACTGCCAGGGTGTAGGGTCTCTCTGGAGAGCCAGAGTCTAGGCAGGTGGACATTCAAACCCAACAGAGGGCTGGGCCTTTGCCTTCAGGGTCTTTAGTTCCTCATCCCCAGGACAGTCACGGTGCCAGTCCCCAGGCTGGCAGGGGTGGTGAGGCTCATGCTGGCGCGGCACGAGGCAGCAGACTGAGGCACGGTACTTGCCAGAATGTAGAGGGATGAACAGCTCTGTCTCACATCAGCCTCGCAGTCCTGTGCCCAAAACTGAGACACGGGATCGGTCACTGAACAAGAAAGAAGAAGCAGACTATTGTGTTGACTTGGCATTGTGTGCTCCTCTGAAGATTACAGCAAGGGTTCTGTTCAAAAGCTGGAGGAACTTGCAAGGGAGCTGAAGCCGAGATAAAGTTGTGATATGCCTTGTCTAACTTTTGAGTGGGTGACTTTTTCAGAGCTACTAATGAAAACAAGTCAAACGGCCTGTGGCTCACTTTTGGTGACGGCTCTCCGTTTAGGGACCAGTTAGCACCAGATCAATGTCACGAGCAGCCAGCGTGTGTCATTTCCAGACACTTCATCCCCATGGAGTTCTCCTGCCACCACTGCCAACACCTTGTTTGCAGTGAGATCCGTGGCCTGGCAGTTCACCTTTGGGCTCCATGGGAAAGTCATGGCAGGAGGAAGCGCGGAGAGGTCTGCTTTTGTCAGGCAGGCTCGGGCAGCTTGTCAAACCGGCAGCCCCCACGTGCGGGCGAGAAGTCTTTTAGCCTGGTTTCCTGTGGAAATGAGGCTGTTAGGATCAGACTGCGATCAGCTTTAACCCAAGCTAGCTAGCAAGCTGCAGTAAAGACCTTAAAAGAATTAAAAGTCCTCTAAATTTCATAGAAACAGAGAAGAACATAGAAGAAAGTGATATTATTGATGCTCCTGTGGAGGGAAAGGCAGGGAGAACTTGCTGCCTGTGCTGCCGGTCGTGGATGTACTCACCAACTGATCCACGGCAACGGAGCTCTAGGGAACAGCTTGTGCTGCCTCCTGCCTGGTGACACTGACAGAAGAGAAGAGACACACGATTGCTGTGGGGGCCACAGGTGACATCAGAGAGGAACTGCTGACAGGAAAAGTCCAGGAGATGAGAAGAGGAAAGCTGACGCTCTTTGGCAGAGAGCTGAGCATCTGGAGGCCCCGTGACCACACGCCCCAAGAGCTTTGCTGGACCACGGGCTATGGCAGCACGAGAGGGGAGGCAATGTAAGGCATCACAGGAAACCAGGCTTCATGAAACAGCTTGGGTTTTGGTTGGGGTTTTTGGCAGCAATTCATAATATTCGTTCTTTTAATTTTAAGCTTTTTTTTTTCCCCCCTCACTTTTTGGGAGAGGATTAGAAAATTGGCTGGCTGCCAACCAGTGATTCTGATATAATTTTGGGCTCTCTGGTTATTAACCATGCTCAGAGATTTCTTGCCCACTTCACACAGAGCGTCAGACCATCCTGAAGCCAGAGAAGGAGCCTGCTGACACCGAGGGACAAACTGTGTCCTCGCACTGCCCCAGTTCCCACACTGCCGCCTGAAACCGTGCTGTGCAAAGCCATCAAGAAACAGCGACAGAAGTCCATGTAGAAAATCCATTTCAAGCATGATAACAGATTTTTTTTTTCCCTATGCAACATATTCCAAAGCAGAAAAAACTACTTCCTAGTACAGTCTAGCATACTACTACAGTTCCTACATACTATACTGGTATAGCTCCTAGTATGCTACTTCCCAGTATAGTCTACACTTCAGAAAACATTTTGTTTCTGGGGAGGGACGTGCTAGAACTCAGCTTTGCTACAAACATTTCTGCACAGCGAATGTTGCTCACTTGCTCATTCAGGGGTGCAGTTGAAACCTTTGGACAGTGATGGCAAATACGACCTTACCAAAGCTTCAGAGCCAGCACCGCTCCTCCCATGCTTCTGTCACAACCTCAGTTGCAACCAATGGTCCAGGTGCGTTGGGGTCAGTACTGATCTGTTCCTTTGATGACTTTGCCGTGCCCACAGTGTGGGGAAGAGCCATATCTGGCCCTGGCTGTCAGTGCGGTTCCTTCAGTGGCCACCTTCTCCTTCAGCCAATGTGACCCGCCTGAATTCGGGGTTGTTTTCTGCTTGAAGAGAACAGAGACTCTCATGGCTTTCCCTTCTTGTCCCAGCACACTCAGCAGCAACAGCTGGAAGCCAGGAGACATGAAGCTGGATTTTCTTCTACCCTGAACCTTCTCAAGAGCACTGAAGCTATTGGGCTGGAGCAGCTAAGACTGACGTGGCAGATACAGTCTTTATAACAGAGAGGGTCCCTGAGAAGCAGTAAATTGACTAAATTTAAAGCTAGCAGCTAGAAAACAGCATCAAAGCTTTCTACTTTTAGCTGAGTATGTTTAGCACTGTAAGTGGCAGAGAGAACAGGCAGTGGAAGAGCCCATGCTTGCTAATAAGGGTAGGACAGCACCTAAGTAACAGACTCTCAGACGGAAAAATAGTGTTTTTAGCTTAGCTCCTGCAGTAATTTTTCTGCTGTGGACTAGTATTTTTGCAGAGAAAAGGGACAGAAAGCCAGACGAGTTGTTCATGGGTCTTCCTGCTTCAGCATAAATACATCTCACATTCAGCTGCACTTGGCAAACCAAGGGAAGAGACTGCACTTGGCTAACCAAGTTGTATTTAGCCTGTAGCTAGAAATGTTTATAATTTGTTCCTGAAAACAGCCCTGAGCATGTCATCGCACTGGAAAGTGTCCAGCTGGTGTCAGCTGAAGTACAGGAGGTGGGCAATTACCTTGCAAGGGTTCTGTGGATTCAGGTACATCTTGTATGAAAATACCTGCCACTGGCTGCAGCCTGGCCCATGTGAAAGGCCAAGCTGCTTTGCGATTTATTTTTACAACTCCTTGGGGTCAAATCATCTTTGCGAAGGAGGATTTAATGAGCAGGACTGACCCATCCTGCGCCACGTGCTATTTCACGATGAAATTTTAACCAGCATCTCCTCAGAAGACAAACTACTGGTCAGGCCAATTTTGTATGATTGGTATTTCATTGCACCTCCTGGGGATTTCAAAGGCATTTCACCTAGGAGGGTCTGCACTGGCACATGTGTACCCTGACTAGCAAGCCCTGACCCATGATCTAACGGCATCCCCTAAAGCCAGGGGTGCAACCAGGTCACCAGCCACCCTCTTCCCCTCAGGCACCTGTGCCAGGTGAGGAGAGCAGAAACGTTTCTCTGAGCAGAGCAGGTCAAACCCAGTGAGCTCACCAGGGACATTGTTACCTGTAGCTGGGTTTGTGGCAGGTCCTCAGGACCCCAACCAGAAAACTCACTCTGAAGCCTGGGAGGACTGGGAAGCATGCAGGTAAAGGTAGTCTGTCTTCATTAGCGCACTACGCCATGATTTGAGGGCTCCTGAGCTCTAATTATGGCCAAGGATTTTTAGGCATCATAGAAGAGGAATGGGAAAAACCAGGTTGAAATTCCATCAAATCTGTGACCTTCTCCAGCCAACTACGGCTAGAAGCCTCTTTGACTCAGAGCTCTGAGCCTTTTGAGGTACCCCTCCTTCTTCTATCAGGAGAATGAAATGTTCTTAAAAAAACGGGGGCTGGGGTGGGATGCAAACCTGCACCTAAGCACCTTCCAGCCTTTCAGGACTCTCGCCTTTGAATCTCAGATTTAAAGCTCAGGCCCATCTTGAGTTAAAAGGATAATGACCAGCACACACCTTAAAACAACCTGGCCCAGGCTCTGTCTTTCTTCTGCCTCAAACAGAGCACTGCGTTTTCTGCAGCTTTAATTAGTGTCATCAGGCTGTGATGGCAGCTTTCCATTTCAAATAGTTAATTTTACTTTATGAGATCGATCCCTTTAGTAATTTGTTCTTTGCAGTTACTGCAGATAGCAATGATCAGAATGTTTAAAATATTAGACTGCAGCTTTTCTGTCAATGGCCAAAAAAAAATAAGTTTGGAATATCAGAAGGCAATGACAAGGTGGTTGGTTGTTGGAGCCTTTTCCTGACAGGCAGGGTTCATATTCCTCGCCAGGATTTGGTTTGTATTAGGCAAAGAAATCGCTGTTTTATTTTAAAATTTTAAGGACAAATGGTCCTGAAAGCTTCTTCTAACTCCACCAATCCTGAGAAAAGACATTGTTTGTTCCCACAGCCCTTGCCTTGCATTGTCTAGCCATGTAGGCAATTCTGAAAAGTTACCCAGACTGTGACTGCTTTTCCTGCTTGTGGCAGCAGATTGCGGTCCGAAAGCAACGCTCATCCAGGGTGATACACCTCCGTGTTTTCATTTTCTGTGATACTATCGTTATGTTGCAAAATCATCTGGTGTCACCTATTTGTTTATGGCTTAATACAGCCTAGGTTTGTATTGTCTGAGTAATTACTGGTATGCAGGATTTTCACTCTGTGAAGAACAGGAATTCTGGGCAGACATTTTAATTTCTATCAGTCAGCTGTCATAGCCTGGAAAGATAATTAAACACTCTGCATTTTCCATTTAAAATGGTATACAAGCCCCAGACATTAAAACCAGAGAGATTTCCAAAAGGGAACATGCGGGTAGCTTCAAACTTTCCTTTGGCACCCAGCCACCAGCAAGGTTCAGCAGAAGTTCACCATTTCCCATTGTGTAAGGCTATTTGTTTAACATTTCTTTTGTCTGAAGTGGCCTTGTCAAATGAGATCTCTACATAATTTTCATCTGGCCCTTCACTCACATTTGAGCTGTCACTGCCGTAGAAGCAGTTTGACTTCAGGCTTAACAGGAATGTAAGCATAAGTTGATAAAGTTTTAAAAAATTTGCATAACTTTTCAGCTTAACCATAAAGGCACCCTTCAAAAAGAGACTGGACAGCCTCAGAATCTCATGGCATTAAAACCCAAAGACACTTCCAAGGACCAAGGTTCAATAACTTGGCTCACTTCGCCTTTGTAGACAGGCTAGCCCAGGTTTTGCAGCCAAATTCCACTCTCTATAATTATATTTTGACTAGATAGAAAAAAAAAAAAAGAAAAGCTTCGCATTGTTTTGAGCAAGGAACATATCCTTCTTCACATCCCGTCCTGCAGGGCAATGCTGAGTGGGGTTAAATGCTCCTCACCCTCCCTTCCTCCAGTGTGAAGCCATCCACATGCTGCAGGTACACGCCACCCACCATGCCCTACAGGGCCCCTCTGGCATGGTGTGCCCATGTGTTTGCTCCATGTAATATAATGACATCCCCCTAAACAAATTAGCGTCATCTCCTGGCAGGTCTGCGTTTCAGAATTCAACTGGGGGCTGAAATCAGAGTTGCTGTTACTGCTCCGGTTGCTGCTCCTCGGGCCGTGGCTGTACCTGCAACTGGTGCTTCCAGCTAGGGCACGTGCATATTTACTTACCTACCTGCTGTTGAGCCAGAATAGCGCTAGTTTCCCTTATTTTAAGACTATATTAAAGATAATACAGAAAGGGATCTTGCTGAGACCTTTTAAATTGTTATATTAGCACATAATGTCACCCAGCATTGTGCAGATCCACCTCTACTAGTGTTTGATACACAAATGAAAACACACATTACTGTTGGCGTAGAATCATGGAAGAGGCCTCCAGAGGTCCTCTAGTCCAACCTCCTCATCGAGGCAGGGCCAGTTACAGCAGGTTGCCTGGGACCACTTCTAGTCAAGTTCTGGATATGCCCAAAGACGGAGGTTTTACAACCTCTCTGGGCAACCCATGACAGTATTTCTCCATCCTCACAGCAGAAATTGCTTTTCTTTACATAGAGTTGGAATTTTTATCTGAAAGACACGTACAATCCAAAGGAAAATAATCCAGCCCTAGCTGGATCTAGAAGCTACAGTCATTTCTGGCGTGGTTTGCTCAGCCCTCAAAATTTCTCCTTCCTCCTTAGCTTTTTTCCACTGCAAACAAAATTACATATCTCTCTAATCTGCTCAATTGTCTATATACCTTACTTGTGTCCTGGAAACTGCCAAGGCTATGTCTCTTTTTAATTTCTTGATGGCCTTGCTCAAAGGCCTGCTGTCACTGTATAGAAGGCCAGTATATTTAAAAAAAACAGTTACAGGAAATGATACCATTAGAGAAGACTTCCAGACAGCTTCTCCGTGTTCCATAAGGAAGAGTGAAATGTCTGCTGCAAGAGCAGTTGCCATCAGCAGGGCTGTCTTTTCAAGGGTCAGTGCATGTAGCAAGAAAGCCACGTAAGTTGATGCACAGGATGTAAACAGAACATCCCCAGCAGGACCTCTGCCCGCCCCACAACACGCCCCAGAAAGCACTGTCCTCCTGGGGGGCATCTTCCCCCTGGCTCCAGCAAGTCGCTGCCGTTTCCCTTTTGCCAATGTCCTGTGAGAGGGAGGAGGAAATGTGTTCAGTTAGTGCCCCTGCGAGCTAGGAGTGACAGAGAGCACTCCGCACTTCGCAGCATATTTCATCATCTACATATCTGTAACCTGGGGACAGTTTTTAAAGGGACCGGGGGTCTTGCTGGCGCAACACGCCAGCACTGCACTGCAGGACCACGTGCGAGTGGGAGCTATGGCTCAGACTGATGCTCTTGGCTTGTGGCTCTCTCTCTCTCCCAAATCTTTGATTTTTTTCTCAATTGTGGTCACCAGAGTGGTCCTTGCTGCTGACAAGCAATGATGCAGCAACAGCTTTCTGATGCTTCATCTGATCGGCTGTACCCTTCCTTCCTAGCCGGAGACGCAGTGATGCTAACACGGCACACATCAAATGTCAGCTGAGAGATGGGCTGTCCCCAGAAGGAGAGCCATCTGAATTGATAAAAGCTGAAAAACTGGATGTGATCACAGGAATTAACAATACTAATCACGTCTCTGAGAGGCTTTTGGCAAGCTCCTGATTGTCACAGGCATTCAATGAACTGCTCCTTGCCACAATATTGTCTTCTTCGATACCCTTAGGGAACCGAAAATAATTCAAGTTAGTTGTATCTTCGCCTTGCACAGGGGATGCTTCAGCTCTTCCCTCTTCACATACTTGAGTGGTAAATATCTATCTATACAGTATAAATCAGAAAATCGTTATCTTTGGCACCTAAAATTTGAAAGATTCCTCCTCTAACAATTCTGAAATGTTGGTCCATGATGTTAAAGAGCGGCTGGTCATTATCTCATAAGAGCCCACATTTCTGCAGTGGGAGGCACTCAGAAGTGTGTAAATCAACAGTAGTTTCAAATTTGAGAGTTAAATCAGAAATACCTATTATTTCTGTGAGATTTTAAAAATAAGTTTTTTAAATTAATCGTGACATTGTGGGAGAGCTTTGACTGATCCCTTTGCTGCCCTAAGACCCAACAGGCACCTTCTGAAGCGATACGGAGGGAGGGCGATAAGGAGGATTCAGATTTCGGAAAACCTGAAAGCGTTATTGAAAATGGAGGAGTTTCTTCTCCATCTTTTTTCCAGGGGGGGAAATAAAATCATGGAAGATTCAAAATCGTATCTTTAGCATAGCACATTTTTCATTTAACAAGGAAAACCAGGCAATAATTTCCAGCCCACTGGAAGGAAGCGCAGCTCTTTGCAGAGAGAACTCCTGCAGGCTCGCTCTGCGTTAGCATGCATAGCAAGATGTAGCTATTTTAATGCTCTTTAGCTACAGCGTTCTTACATGTCATCGAAAACATCCGGCTTTCTACGAAACAAATCTGCACTCTAATGAGGTAGTTGTCCAGAATACACATTCCTTTACACGTTATCAGACAGGAAGTTTGAAAATTAAACAATGAAATACACAAAAACCAGACCAAAGATGAAGGTCCTGCCTCCCTGGCACAAGGGTCTGCTTATTTCCAAAGTGGCAAATCGTTCCTTCTCTTTCCACTGTGTTTTTATTATTCTTTGCTTTTTTTTCAGGGCTGAGCATAAAATCTGGTCTCTTCCCTGGTTCTCTGTGACTCTGCCTGTTACAAAGAGTTGGTAAGGAATATGATTAAGCTGGCTCATCCTTAAGTAACATTAAGCTGCTTCAAATACATTCTTCCTAATATACCGGTTCTTTTCTGTGTATCGAGAGAAGATTTATAAATATCCTCTCATTTGCCCCAAAGGAGTTTCCTCCTTTACACCTTTATAATTAGACTACGTGTATTTTGAATTTATCTAGCGTCCTTCGCCTTTGACCTTCACCACGCTTCCTTCCCAGACCTGATTTTCTTGCTGATGAGCAGGTCTGTTTTCACTTGACTTCCTATGAGGTCATAACTCCGCTGTGCTTTTGCTCTCAGAAAGCAAAAATCCCACCTGGAATTTCAAGGTGCCTCTCCCCAAAGGAGGCTGCAACTCTTTCTTCCCCATTTGTGCATTAAACTCACCCAGAGTTGCATCCTGGCTGTATCAGAGGCAGTTCCAGTGCTATCTTCTTTGATGCCTAATGAGTTGTTTCGCTCTTCTAAAATATCACATCCCATTTCACCTCTCCACTACATTCAATAAAAGGTCAAACTACCAGCTGCATTTTCTCTTCTACCCCCAGATGATCCTTCTACCCATAAGCTGAGCTTCAGAATGTAAAATCACCAGGAAAAGGGCGTTTTCCCTCACCTACTTTTTCTTTTTCCCAGTAGGGAATTGCTGCAGCATTGGGTTAAAAGACGGTAGCTGGCAGGCCGGCTTGGAGCCCACCTCACTGCACTCGTGTGGTACCACAAGGCTCCTCCAGCCCCTCCTGAGAGAAACTCTTGGTCCTGTGTGGATGTGCAGTGGGACACTCAGTGCGGGCTGAGGAGTGAATCTGCAGGACTTTTCATTTTGAAAACTAATAAATTCCCAGTTAAGCTAGTTCTCAGCTTCCTTACCCCATTCCTGGCCATGCGTTGCCTTCTGAAACCTCCTCCTCTGTTTTCGCTGACTTCTTCATCTTCTCATGCCTTGCTCCTGTGGGACTGTACCCATCTGAAGAGCAGTGCTCCTGTCCCCTGTCCTTTCATGGGAGGGTGGTGTCGTAAGCTTTCTTCTTGATGCAAGGCGCCCATCTCCTTCGGGGAGGTTATTCACGCTGCCTGGTTTCATGCATCCAGCTTTGGTGCCTTAGGAGATGCTAAAAAAAAATAAGTCTTCACCACAGAGCATAGCTTGGCCAGACTGAACCACATGTGCATCAGGCTCCACTGACTGTAAGCAGAGCCAAGGCAAACCAGCCTTCTAATGCGGACATTTAAATTAGGCAATAAGATTACTGCCTGCACCATCACTCTAATGAATGTCCATCACCTGCCCAGCGCTCGTCCCAAGTTTGCTGTTCGGCTTTGACACAAAGGTCACGGCAAAGAGGTGGGAATTACAGCTCGCCTGCATGTAGGAAAGCACAGGATTTTGTCATGCTCGGGTCGAAATTTTATATTAACTGCTTGTAAACCAAGGGCAGGGTGCTGCTAACAACTCCTCGGGATGAAAGTGGCATTGTGGCCCTAAGGAATAAAGGAACTAAACTGTATTAAAACCTTTAATTTTGGTGATAGACTTGTAATTAACCCAACAGGTAGTTTAGTGAGGGACAGCAAATACATTTTGGGACATTTATAACACCATTCAAGGCATGCTGAAGCAATAAAGCTAATTCAATATGTAATTTTATGAAGAGATTCTTTCTTCAGGTCTCACAATGCGTGTGCCTGCTAGTCCATCTCTCCTTTGCAAATAACATTTTTTGTCTTTGCTTCAATTTGTCCCACCATCAGGTTTCAAAGAGGGATATTCAGTTATCTAAATGCTGAGGCTGGTTTGGGCACTTGCCAGCTTTGAAGGCATCATGTTGGCTATATACCAGACTGCTTTGAAGGAAGCCTTTCATCTAAAATATTACATCCTTCAGAGCTATGTTTTACCTATATTTTATTGGGTCTTTATTTCTAGGAGTTTCTTTCACCTTCCACTGGCACCCAAAGGAAATTTCGTGGCAGGGCTGAGGCAAATTAAAACTGACTCCAACAGGAGAGCGTTATTTTTGTTAATGAAATCAGTAAATGCTGCTGTCAGGAAGCTGTGAATACCAGGAAGGACAGTAGAAATACTGTTTATTTAGACAGCACATTTCAATCCAGACTCTGGGCAGCGGTCAGGAGAGATGCCAGGGCACACAGGGGACAATAACAGTGCACTCAGGAAAGGTCCGGGCTGGCCCAGAAGAGGTGCAGCATCATGAAGGCAAGGGAGGCAAGAGTTCCTCCTTTTCACTCCTAGCTGAAGATAAAGTAACAGCCGCACACTGCAGCACCAAGATAAATACAAATACAAGCTCTAGAAACACAGGCAGCCACCTTATGGGTACAAAAAAACCCGTACCAGTTTAGATCTATTGCGAGGTTGACAAGGAAGTTCTTCAAGTCAATCAACCAACCTTCCCTGCAAACCTCAACCTAAAAATGAGCCATGGATGCTTTCCAAGCTCAGATGACTGAGTTCCCTCGCCCTGGTGATTTACACTTGCCTTCCGCTTTGCCCTCTGTGATTCAGAGAAGCTACTGTGAAACTATCTCTGCTCACAATCTGTAGCCCACGTAGAAAGAGGAGCCGTCTGAAATGTCCCCAGGGAAAATATACTGGCTCACATTTCACTGGGCTTTACTCATTCCTGGGGAGTCAGTGTACCTTTGGGTACTTCTCTGCACCGACGTATTGGCTCCGTCAGCAGCTAAAAGGAAGTCACGGGTAACTTCCTCCAACGTTGGAAGATACCGGCTTGGAGTTTTACTCGCACAGTGCAATATTTCTTTATTAAGAGCACTGTGAAATCCTGATCCCAGTGAGATAACAGTTGCTGAATTAAGTCATTGCTGACAGGGAATTCTCGTCCTTTCACTAAGACACACTTTATTCTTGGTTTTAGACACAGTTTTTTCACCAATGTGCATATTATCTAAAAAGCTGATTGAGACCATGAGATGATGCAGAGGTAGAAGTGTGTTTTGCTGGTAGAATACAAAGTTTGGAGTTAAGAGTTGATATAATCTTGGGAATTATTTGGTTGGGAATTACTTGCCAAGTGAAAAATTACCCTAGATAAATTATCAACTTGTTTCAGTGCAGATTAACTTTACTAAATTCATATGAATAGTCTAATTTCTTCTGTAGTTCTCAGCACCTAAATCTCTGCCATCATACCACTATGCAAAAAACCAGAGTGATAAAAACTTAGGAGCATGCCGGAGGACTATTTTGCCATCACTTTTAAACATAAAAAATACTAAAATATGTAAAGTGACACTACCTTAAGCACAATAACATACAACAGGCAGAAAGCAGCAATGGTTACTAGCTAGAAACTGAGAATTTTCAGTAGCAAAATAACGACTTCTTTCTCGTGACCCCATCTTGCAACCTCTGCTATGAACAGAACTATTGATCCAAAAGAGGATGCTTTGCTCAGAGGCTTGAACTCAGACTCCCTGTAAGCAGGCAGCTCTGCTCCGAGCACACTGCCCAGCAGTGCGCTCAGGCCAAGTAGAGATGGCCTTGTAACTCACAGTCTCCTTATTTTCTGACACGGAAGTCCTAGCCTGACCCAGGTACCGGTTATCCTTTCAGCTCCATATGTACAGGTACTTTCTTGTGAGTAATTTCAGAAAATATAGTTCCTCTCTCTCTCTCGCATTCATCCAGATTTCAGGCCAGTTTTCACTTGCCTTCCAACCTTCTTATCATCTGCAACTGAGTCACTTCCCATGCTTCCTGTAGACTGGATGAACTCCTCCTTTGGCAGATGGGATTTCCCCTCCCACTCTTCCTCCACAGACTCCTTGAGCGAGTCATCTTGCTTCCCTGCCTCAGCTTTTCTCTCTCTAACATGGGAATTGGTACGCTTCCCTTCCTTGGAGCTCTTTTAAGAACAAACCCACTTATATCTGCAGAATACTGTGATAACTGCCACAGAAAACTATGTAAGCAACACAATCCGTAATGTGCTTTCGCAAGGGTATTAATGAACAAATAAATGTAATACATTTCTCTTCTCAGCTTCCACAACTAACTTCTCAGCTAACTAACAGCTAGTTGAGGTTAGCTTCTCTGCTAGCCACAGCTTAGGAACAGAAAGTCATAGTCACACCAAGCAGATGCTGATGAACAAGTATCCACCAGCTCCACAGACAGGGCTGGTGTGGCAGGTAAGGGGCAAAAATCGAGGTGTCCTACATGGAGTTCAGGATTTATGGGGCTCAGCCTTAGAAGAGAGAAGGGAAGATGTGTAATGGACCAAGCACAGGCAAGCTGGTTTCTGGGACAGAGGCAATGGTGATGAAGAGTATAGCTTGGAGGCACTTTTAGCACTTCTTTCAGGAACCAACCTGAAATTTTAGCAGACAGCCCTACTAACTGTGCTTCCTCCGCAGCCCTGCTCACACTACAGTGACAGAAAACACAGTCTCCCAAGAAAAACCGCAGCACTATAGAGAGCACTGAGGTTAATGAAAACATCACACAGCTCTCCACTTGGCACTTGGACTGTGCCAATATTGACCGGATCGTTGGTGTTATTAAATAGACTTCCTTTCATTTGAAATGCAAACAAGTAAATATTAGTGCTACCTCTAATGAGACTTAGAGAATGCACATACCAAAAAAACCCTGTTCATTACCCTTATGCATTGCTCAGAGCGTACAGAGCATTTGGAGATGATGTGCCATATCTCAGCTAGATTAGACCCAATTATATGAAAGGTAAAAGCAGAAACAGCTTGCTGGACAGTAGCTTGTGAATTGAAAATTATATCGAAATGCTCTATATCCATGTTTCATCTGTATTTTCTCAGCTGAGAATTAAGGTCTGAAAAGCTCTCCATGCAGTCACAGGCGTGTGAGAACACTGCAGTGCTCCGGGGACAGATGTGCCTGAGAAACCTCATGGTACCTCCCTGCGATGAATGAGATGGGACCCAAAGACACCTGAACTCTCTTGGCTTCCAAGGATGCTTGAAATTATTTTCACAGTCACGCAAAACCAAAAAGGATCAAACCCTACACATACTTTATACATATTCTTTGCAGCGAGTATGGACTCCTCCTTTGGAGGGTAAATAAAATATTTACAGTCTATAAATCTTGGAAAATTGCTTTCTCTTTCAGCAGCAGATCTACTTTCCTGGCCTGCTTCAGGGCAGATTGGGTAACAGTCTCCAACCTATCTCCTAGCCCACAAGGTTTATGTATTTATAGAACATCTTGGACAAGATTTTGTGATTTACATACAATTTTCTGCCAGAGAGGATACTGAACGCTTCTCCTACCATACAAATAATATTCTGCATGTATTGTTATGAGAGTCTTTTGTCATGCTGCTTTGTAGTGCACAGACTTTTTTTTGTTGGCTTCGCTTACATCTGGTACCTTTTATGGGCTCTGAACCACTCACATTTCTGAATCATTTGCAATACTCTTAATACCATTGTGGCTGAGACGAGAGCTGGGCTTTCACATGGTGCTTTACTAGCAGGACGTGCATGTTGAGACAAATCATAATGCTAGGGATTTGTGTCTTCAAAGTGCTGTTCAAATACAGCAAAATAAAACTTTTGCTCACCATTTGGGTGAGGAACCAAGAAGTATGTATTCCTGTTTCACCGAGGATTGAGAAACTGAAGCTGACGCTGTGCCCAAACAAGCCCGGCGCACAGCCCAGGTGGGACCCCAAAGCTGGTCCTCACCTCGCAGGGCCAGCCACGCCGAGTGGGGACAAGGGTCCTTGGATTTTGCAAATGGTTAGTCGCATTTGAAGAAGCCCTAATCCTATTTTGAACCACAGACACACATTCTTCGGTGCACAGCCTGGGGAGGGGATGTTCCCAGGCTGTCTCAGAAGTTATTGGGCTAAATTTCTCCCCGTCCAACACCATGGAGCTGGGCGAGGGTGAGTCTTCTCCAGTACTTCTTTAGTTGTACAAATATATACCAATATACTATATATATAAATATATATTTAGTTATACAAATATGTAACAAGCTTATGTATGGTGTTCAGTCTCCCTTCTGGTCACAGTATAGAAAATATAGATAGCACTTAGATAACACTTAATCCAGTTAAATGGAATAAGATTAATGGAGGTAGCTATTTTCTGAAAGGAATTACAGGAGCACAGGTGGCTGTGGAGATGAGTTGAGTAGTCTTGTTCCCCAGTTATCAGACATTTAGGAGCCTGATTTGGTCCTCATTGAAATAGAAAAACACTCATCCTCTGCTTCTTGATAACTGGGTTCTGCTCAGTCTCTTAGTTACTCTGGTTTTTTGTTCACTTAACTGCTCCACCTGCAGCTACAGTCACAAATGTTGGCATCTGCTAAAGAGTACAAATAGGTCAGCCTTTTTCCTCCACCTTCATCGCATTAAACAAGCTAACAAAATATCTGGTCCTGCTCATCCAGACACCTCAAAGCCTGCCACAGAGTAGATCAGCATGAAGAAGTCATTTGAAGACAGAGTGACATCCATTCAGACCACACAACACCATGGCCGAGCAACCACCGAGGCCTGCTGCTGACAGACACCTTCAGACACGCCTTTTTCAGCCAATCCTTGAATTCCAGATTTAATCAGATTTTTCAGACCACTCAAACATATTTGGAGAAAGGAGTTATGGAGATGCGCGGGGACAGTGAGAAAGGTTTTGAACAGAGCTGATGGCACAATGTTCTTTCCTTTTTGAAAGGCTTTGCTGGATGGACATCGGGTACCAAGAACTGCCTTCCCCTTTTTGGTCAACAGTAGAAGTCACAAATATCACAGGATGGAGGTTCAGGTTTGCTCCACACCTTAGAACTGCCGACAGTAGCTCATGGGGGAGAGCACAGCCCCACGGCAACCAAGGAAGGAAATAACACTTTGTATTTCTTTATCGTAGCTGTACAAAGTTGGGAAATCTCCCTTTACCATTGCACAGACAATGAAAAGCAAGGTTTTTTAAACTCCAGATGAAGCGCTCCACCTCTGAACATTAACAGAGGATTGTTTAACTATCTTTAAAAAGCGTTTTCTTTCAATCTGGCTCAACCCAACTTTTCTTTAGCATTGCACCTGGACCTCTGAGTCATGGCGAACTTCAGAGACTGGCAGTTCTTTCCCCCTCCCTTCTCCGAGGAGCACATACACACACAGACAGACACAGACACAAAACAAACAACAAGCCCCATAACAGATGTTTGCACCATTTCAGTCATAGCACATCATAAAAAAATACACTGCTACAATGCTTGGAGGTAGGTTAATATTTAGTTTGGCTTATAGTTTCTGCAGACTCCCAGGGCAGTACTCACTTTAAGGGAGATGCCTCCATATTTTTTGAAGCCTCGAGCACCGCATCACACCAGCAGCACGCTGCAGATGTTGTTGGAGCCGATGCAGAAAGGTGGCAGCTTTCCTTTCTTCTCCTGTATTGCTGTCAGTAAGACTTTCATCTCTTACCCTCTGCCCAGAAAAGGCTACATTATCTCTATATTTAGCTTGATCACCTGGGTGGGTATTAATACCACACACTTCACGCAGTCATGTGCCTGACTCCTGCCTCCGCTGTGGCTCAGCAGTTTAAGGAAGCTGTTAGTGACCCTCAGCTGGTTTTGCAAAACTACAATAAGATGGACTGTCACAAGCTTCAACTGTGGAAGAAATGTCTATCTCTTTTTTCCCCCGAGGTCAGATTCCCTTCCATTCCCCGTGGCCACTGGTGACAGACATTCTGGCTATACACTGTCCTTTTGCCATGAAAAGCACAGTTCACCCACATGCAGACTGGCATCTCTTCTCCTCGCAGAGGTCCAAATGTGGCCTTTTTTTGTGATGGGGAACGGCAGATGAGCACCCTACTCAATACATTTGGCATCCCGCATGAGAATGAGGGACACCAGTAGGTTTTCTGCGTAGTCCTTCAGTGACAGATTGTACCAAAACAGAGTCAGGGAAGACTGGGCAAGATGTTCAACCTTCCCCACATCAGCCTGTGGACCTAACTTGACTTTCTCCTGACCTGTCCTTGTTGTTCAGCAACAGAAGAAGCTGTTGAGAAGACTGGGCACCCCCCTCCTGTGCTTCACAGAGGTCTTTGGACTTTGAAAAAAAGGAATATAATTGGATTTTTTGAAAACAAATAACACAGATCTATTTTTTTGTACTGCTCTTCACTGGTTTGAGAGTGGCCAGAATGCTTTCACGTCATTTTTAATCAAAGATGAGCCCCGCCATGGCCTCTCACTGGGATGTACAAAGTTTTGAGCTGGACATTGAATCTGAACTTCTAGATCCAAAATAAGTCCCCATTGTTTGCCCATTAGCTCAAAACGATGGAAGGCCCATTTCTTCAGTCTGCTTAAACATGCGTAAATAACACCCGAACTATGTGTCATATTTTAACACAGTTCAATGGAAACTAATTCTGATCTGGCCTCAAACCAAACTAAACTTACCTAGAATGAACTCCTAAGCGATTTTCAATTCTTAATCACCATGAGTGTCTATTACGATTTTCTTGTAGATTTTTTCAAAGTGTAGGCTCAGACACCTGCCTTTTGATTCCTCCTGTTGCTATCCCAATTCTTCCCTCTGCCTCTAAGCTACAAAGATGATCAATACAAGACTGCTGGCAATATCCTCCCTGCCTTTTTGGAAGGAACATTATTCTTTCTACTAAATTTTTTTCTTCTTCCTCCAAGAGAGAAACTTTTGAGCAGCCTAGGGAGTAAGCCAGTTTATTTTGAAAATAAACAGAAAACACTTTTTTGAGTAATTACCGCTGAAGTGGCTGCATGTGCATGTATCTCCAGGTTGAACAATGACAGTTCTGGAGAAGGACAGACTAACAGACGCTAACACAGTAGGCCATCAAGAAAGGCGAAACTTTTTACGTGCTTATTGAGGGAAAGCTCCCAAAAATGATGATGGAACGATTGCCTTCCTAAAGACCATTGAATTAACTCTTGAGGATGGATTCACCTCACAGGGTTTAGACATCAAAAGTTAGGTGCCTGTGCTTGTTATCCCAGTAAATACAAGCCTCCAGGAGGCCATTCATTTAGTCTCAAGATAAACCAGCCTTTGGAGCTCCTTATTTCTCTCTGCTGACTTTAAAAGGAGCCATGGATGACTAGCTGTAGCATCGACATCTAACTCGGAGATGCCTAGGATAAGGCAGACAAATCCTACCCTACAGCTCCATATCATAACCTATATATAAAAATTACAATAAAAATGCATTTGTGATTAATCACATATCCATACAAGTTGTGAAATTCAGCGTAATAGTTCCCTTATCAACTATAATACACGCTTTCTGTCAGTTTAATGTTTTCTGTAAAGGTGCATAGCAGCAATTGCTCCAAAAGAGCTCAGTGTTTTGGACCAAGTTACAATTTCTCAGGGAATCATAACTTTGCCTTGATTTGAATGCAATTAAATTCTCTGCCATAATAGCAGCATAATGACAAAGAATATTTTTTCTTTATGTCCTCAGCTTGGAAACTGAAAGGGAATAGCACCCAATGCTGCACAATGAAATAGACCTGCTATCCCATATGGACAGCAGTGTTCTCAAGTCAGTCTATTCTCCTTTCTGGTATGAAAAGTGATGCAGACAAATCCATTTATATATTTCTTTTTAATGCCCACTGTCAGTGCATGAAAAGAGGGAAGTTGTGCTAGCAGTTGAAACGTGGCCCCTTAGCCACAGCTTGTAGCTTTGCTTCTCAGGCCCACTCTGTGCTTTAGGCTACTTTACCGAGTTATTGTGTGCTCCTGGCTTCTCATCTGTAAAAGAGATGTTGAGACCTGAGACCTTGATCTCACCATAAAAGTTGCGTTCAGGTCTGCCTTTGCACGTGGTGCACAGTCCCTTGCTGCAATGCCGATAAATGGCATGGGTAGAACACAAATCATGACTCCACCCATGACAGCTTTTACTGTTCAAAGCAATCCTTCAAACAGTTATGAACTTGGAGTGTTTTTTTTTCTGGTGCATTAAAATACCTGAAAAATCCCCTAATTCTTCATTATTGTTATAGCCACCAGTTTTTGCTTTATGTTCTCACAAACAGTGTTTTTATGCTGAAAGACTGATTTACTTAAAATTTAACAATGCTTATCTCCTAATGTAGTAGTCTCAATATTCAACATCGGCAGTTAAGATCTTACGATAACAAGAAAACTGCTATTACTGTGCCACGGCCATCCTGCCAACGAACCATTCCATAGCAACTCTTACTTCCCATCACACCAACCCAACCCTTTCCCAAATACCCAGAGAGCAAAATGCAACATAAAGTACCCTGTATGAAGGATGGCTTCCCAATAACCCTTCCCATTTAAGCCAAGGTCTTGGCAGCCTCCTTTGAGGCGTTTTCCACAGTAGCACGTCCAAATCCTGTAGTTATCAGGAGCCTGTATGAGCTGGTAGTGCAGACCCCAAAGTATTGGTGTATGGGAGGGGTCTCTGTGTGGGACGATTTCCCTTTTTCTAACTTAACTCAAAACTCTAACTGAAAACTGGGCTCTGACTTAAAACTGTATATATTTCTGATGGAGTGAGGAGTGGGAGTGGATCTGTGCTTTGCAAACACCTGTGCCAGAAGAAGAAATCACTGGTGAGCAGTGTCCCCCAATGCCCCCAATGAGTAGGTGGCCACCTTTCCAGAGAAGGTAGAGCTGCTCACATAAATGCTCTCTATATAATTTAGCATCAAAATGAGCTGTGTTAAAGTTTAAAGGGGTTTAAACAGGAAGTCATACTAGCCTAACTGGTACTGAGACAGAAGCGTAGACTAGAAGAAAATATTCTTGGCTTTTTGATGCTAACCCACTAATGACTATAACTCAGCATGTGCTTTGGATCCAGTTCTGCACCATGAAAGTCAAAGGGATCTTTTGCTGGTGACCCAAACAGGACCCTAGTATCCAGTCCTCGTTTGTCACTAATTTCCTGTGTTCTCAGGCAGTAGATTGCCTTGTCAGAGAAGCAGCATAGCAAACAGCGGGGGTTTCTGACAAACTGTGCCTCCAGGCACACAAATCAAGTTGATCGTGATTGGTTTATCTGCTTATAGTACAGGCACATGGCCTACAACTCCAGTCCCACCGCAAAACATATTTTAGGCTAAGAAACTCAATGTATTAACTTTAGCAGTATCTGTGCTGCATTCAAATGTTGAACGATTGAAAACTGAAGTTCCTGCTCCTTCTTTACTCTCTCTGCTTTTGCCTGATATTAGTAGACAGCTTTGCTAAGTCATTAATCTGGAATTAGGACCTCAGAATTGGATGCTCTGATCTCTTATTCTTGTTTATACAGCATCCAAAATGTGCGTGGCTTATCTGAGGGCTTATCTAGCTATTTTGTCTTATCTTGCCTAATTGCGAGCCCAGGTATAAGGAGAATAATTGAATCCAAAGAGTAAATAAACAAACATTGCATATAGAACTGGGATCAGTAAAGATTGTCTGAAAATTTCCATGAGGATCTATAGGTTTCTCCCACAGCTGGGCAGGCTTTCTGTCCCAGGGCTTTCATGTAGGCCCTATTCTATGATGACCAAAATGTAAAAAAGAAAATTCAGGAGAATTATGCAGCTTTAAGTAAGGCAGATTAACCTTTGACTCTTTTTAAATATCTCAGACTCCTTTTTGCGCTCTGAACAGGTGTACTGCTCAGCGAGGTGAATGACAGCAGCTTGTGTTTCCAAGGGCATTATTTATTCTAAGATAATTATTTATTGGTTAAAATGCATTCTCTAACACACTGAGAATTTGTGATCCATTTTTTTCTTTATTGCAGATTAACAGCATTTCCATTTTAATAACGATACTGAATGCAACGAGCAGGGCCAGACTGTGCAAAACAAACATCCACTAATTTGTAATCATTTAAATATGTAAAGCTAGACTTTGATGTTAATGCGCCATTAAAAAGGAGCTGGGAAGTTCACGCGTCTGTTCCTGTAAGACTTGTCAAGCAGCAGAACAGCTCAAAGAGCAGCTTCTTGATTTCCGGCATCAAACCCACCTCAGCAAGTTTGCCATCTTGTAAAAATTATTGGTACGTGACGCCTTCAAATTTTACAGGACATGGAAAATCCATGGGAGGAAACCGAATCCCTGGAGCCTGTGCCTTTCTGTGCCCTCTCTTCATCATCTAGCAGCAGCAGCTACCTGGTCCGTGCCAGCCTGACTCACATTCTCCCCAGTCTCGGGGATGGAGGAACGGCTTCATCACCCCAGCTCTCAGAGTCTTTTCACAGTGACCGGATTTTCCAACCCCAGATATTATCTTTACAAAGACCTTTGAATATCAGCACGTCTAGGAAATAGTTCAATGTTTTCGGACTATTATTCTTATAGGGAAAACAAATTTGTCATTGTGGAGTCTACGTTAGTGTCTCGCAGGCAGGGGCTAGACAATACCAATTAATCAGAATCTTCAGACTGTTCCTGGCAGTGGTTTGTGTGCATTTTAGTTTTTTCTTCTGAACTCACGTTAATTGGGAAAAATGTGTGGCAATTTCACCTATTTGTCTGTAAGCTGAGTCATGACTTCTCCAATTTCTCCCATTTAGAGCTTCATTAAAGTATCAGGAAATCACCAGTACCTTTCAGAAAATCAAACAGGATAATTTAGGCATTTGCAACAGTTTTCCAGCTTAGAACACAGACAGTTATTGTGCTGATAACAACTACCTGATTAAAGTAACAGTTTATTTTTTACCAGTAACAAGTAGGACACAGGTATAACATGTACCTTTGGTATAGATGAGTGAACTGTATTCCCATTTTTAGGAGAAAAGAAGGCAGCTAGATCCCTACAAGCGTCGCTGTATTGATAAAACTTAGGCAGCACGTGTGGCACATGCACACACATGCTGATGTGTGGCACATGCACACACATGCTGATTTCACTGCTGAAAGCCAAATAACTTTTTTTTTTTTTTTGCATAAACAGGACAAATTGATATTTCCACAGCACTGTTTTAACTGCTCTCTTAAGAGGCTAGCTGTTTCCAGCGCGCTCTTTTCCATTGCACATCTTCAAGGCTTGTTGTACACATACACCAGCTGTAACACTTTTAACTCTCCCTATGAAGTAAGTGTTATTGTATGGAAAATGCTCTTCTGTGCGTGTAAGTACGCTATGACAGTATAATGTGAGTACAAGCGTGAGAAAACAAGTCCATATTCCTGCTGTGATGGCATCCACATTGGAAATAATATACATCAGCCTGGGTAAAAATCAAACAGATTCATCAGAACAGAAATAATGTGTAGATAAGCCAACAAATAATCTCTCGTAGTGCAAAATTTCAGACTTTGAGACACCGACTCACCAGCTTTAAAGCCTGTTGGCATCGTTAGAAGTTAATTGGGCACATCACTCTCTCTGCTCCATCTAGTGCGTTGCTGTGCTGGGGTCAACATGAAGGAACCTCCCACTGATGCCAGAGGTATCCCTGCGTGGAGAGGGCTCCCTGAGGATAAGCTATGGGTTTCAGTGGCACACAAGCCATTGCCTTAGAGAAGAAAGGGTCCCAAAATTTACTGTGGCAGAATTTGGCCCAGGGGTGGAGCTTCTTTCAAAAGAAGACAACCAGGTGTAATCTCTGGAGCCACTGACTCCCTCCATACTCATTTCTATCCTCATCCTTCTCCTTGCCAATAGTTTTGAGGGGCCTGTGTGTTTTTTCTTTTTCTTATAATAATAATTTTATCTTTGCAAATATTTGTCTCTGGGTACTCTTTAGTCCATGGCTCCCCCAGATCCAAGTTAATTGATTGCTGCAGCAGCAGCAGAACTGAATTGGGAAAGCTGATTTCTTTTGTACAGTACAAAAATGTCAGGATGAAAGTTGTCATCTTCTTGTAGAAACAACCCCCAGCCCTTGGTTTTAATATTAAACCCATAATTTATTCTCAGGGTAATGAACTAATAACTGGTTTGGGCACCACTAGGCAGGAACAGAGCACCAGGCTCAGTTGATCTGGTACCAAATACATTCTGGGTATCAGAAATCATTTACACTATTTATCATTTTCCAGCTTCTAAAAGTAACTCTCCCGTACGCAATGTCTCGTCTCAAAAATGAGTAAAACAAACATGAGAAATCAGGGAAATAACTATTTTCTGCTTTTAGACATATATTTGACTACTTGAGAGTGGTAGACAAAGACTTGATCAACAAATTTGTGCACTAGGAAATGGATTTACATGTAAATATATTATGAATGTTAACTAGCTGCACACATCACAATGAAAACATCAGGGAGGTTGGTTTGTGGAGGCTAAACAAAATATGTTTGCTTTATGCTGTTCTGATATGGTCATTTTTATTGGAAGGACAGTTTATAGCAGCATAGTAATCATATATTTTTCACCATAAAAGCTCCACATGTCTTTGGAAACAGCATCTAGCCCTCTGCAGTGAGAAGGGTGAAAACCAAAGTTGGCCAACTTCAAAGTTGTCAACCTAGAGTTGAAAATGTTCCCTTTTGGAATCTCTTGATGTTGTTTATGTCCACCTTAGTGATTTCCAATGTAGAGAAAAATAATTAGATGGCTAGAAAGACAAAGGTAGAAATGACTGCAAATGGGATCCTGCCAAGGATTTGGCAAACAAACTGTTATTTATTTTCACATTTTCATAATGGTGAAGGAAAAATGTCCTTAGATGAAAATGTATTTGCCTGGATTATTGAAAGACACTAAAACTGTACGTGAGGAAAAGAATGCAGGCTCGCTGGAGTCTTTCTAGTTCACATGGTAGCACTTCCTGGCAGAAACAATCTGAGAAAACTTTTATAACCAGATCTTCAAAGAAGCTTCACCTCGACCTCCTTTTTTTTTTTCAGTCAACAGTCATTTTCATTGAAAACTATGCCTCTGTGAATACAAAACCAGTTTTGCCTGTGAAAATTTGGGCACACGCTGCAATAAGGCTGATAATACATTTTGTTCTTGGGAAAAAACCCTCCATAAGGTGGAGAACCACTGTGCTGTCCCATTGCTGAGAGGGAGGAGGACACCAGAGGCACAGGGGTCTGTATTTTTGCATCTCTGACCTTACCTAGATGTCTGGTGTTCCCTCACCTCAACGTACTCAGACTTCTGCCCTGAGATACCATGGACCGTGGATGCTTGAGAGGCTTTCTGGTGGGTGTTGAGCCTTCCTTTTCCCTAAGGAGAAGACAGTCCACCCACCTCGGTGGGTACAGGCTTTTAGGGAATGGCAATGTCCTTGTGCTCATGGTTG
>VWZL01001927.1:895078-1042658 GCA_013396915.1 Stercorarius parasiticus | reverse complement strand
CCCAGCAGCTTGGCATTCTGTGAGCTCATGCCTTAAAAAAAGGCTCTCAAAGTGAACAGCTTTCCAGAAGGTCATTAGAAATTTAATACTACAGTCTAACGAGGTTTGTGAGTTACCTGTAACACCAATGACAGTGCTGACAACTGCTTTTCCATTATTAATTTTTGTACAGCGCGTTGTTGGCCATTAAGATGGGTTGTCTATGCAAAGTGGTTCCATAAAATGCAAATTATTAGCTTCTCTGTGGGTCAGAAAACATTGCATACTGGTGTAACTCTTGTAGTTAAATAGACTCCTTTGTTAAGCAAATAATTTAAGCGCTGGTTACTCTTAGCAGTGTCAAAAACATACATAAATTGTTGCTGAGTGTAAATAAAGCATTTCAGCTTTGAATGATGACTGCAGGATTTGGCTTAAAAGCTGTTTTTGGGCCACGCACACAGCCCAAAAGCCAGGGGACGTACAAGGCTCCGCTCCTGGAATGGCGTCAGGATGGAGGATGACTCAGTCACCCCTGCAACTTCCTCATTGCTCCAGAAAGGTAGTGATTTATTGCCGGTCTGTGTCAGCAGTAAATAGCCATCCACCCAGCGCTGATTCAGCCTCTCTGACACTGGTAGTTAAGGATGTGTGCCCCAGCTTTGCCTACGCAGTCCCTCCCGGATCCCTTCCCACCCATCAGCTGCGGAGGGCGTTCACAAACACGTAGCCTTTCTCCCCCCTCCCCGTGCTTCTGACCGCTGGCCAGGGCGGCTGCCAGCAGAGATCCTGCTCTTGCAGATAGACGCGCGCTGCACGCCAGCGTGGAGATTTGGATGGCGTTCCTGACGAGTCAGGGAAGATTGGCTGCACGAAGCCTGCGGGGTTTGGTCTTCTGAGGGCGCTGAGGTTGAAGCAATAGTAAATGTGGCAGAATCAGCACATAGTGCTGTTGCTGCTGGATGAAAAATTGGTCCAAACCCTTCCAGATCCTGCCCTGGCCTTCCTTTGTAGGCAGAACAGGTTGGGCAGCAGCATGGGACCAAAGAAGAAGGTCCGAGAATGTTCATTTAGCACGACAGGTCGAGGACTCTTGTTTTTCTGGGGTTTATGTTGGCTTGCAGTACACAAGGAGGAGTTTCTTTGCTCCTGTTATGATTAATGAGAGTAAGGCAAGTAGTCATTTTACTGCTGGCTTCTCCCTCCTGCCTGGCGTCCAAAAGAAACCCCAAGGTGCAAAAAACCTGTCCTCTAAACACCTGATCTTGAAATAAAGCACTTTGTTTCAGGTATTGGGTCCTGAATCCTACTGATGTAAAAGGATTGTGATGGAGAATCCTAATAGCAATACCCCTCCCTTCTCTTCCACCCTGTTCTCCCAAGAGCTACTGCTATCCATATCCTAGGAAAGCACATGAAGAACCCACTTCCTGTTTCATAGGATCATAGAGTGGTTTGGGTTGGAAGGCACCTTATTAAAGATCATCTAGTTCCATTCTAGTTTGTTGCCATCACAACCCTTATCTTTGTAGTGGACTTATCTTTGTAGTTATCTTTTCTGGGGCATTTTTTGCATTGGCGTATGCTTTGAAAAGGCACAGAACAGGCTGTTGTTGGCCATAATCAGTGTTAGCTGCTTCCCGAGACATGGTCTTTTCCAAACAGGAGGTAGGTTTTAATGCAGTGCTTGTTAGAGGCAGAGGTGGGATGAAAGATCCCAGGTGAATTAACCATGCCAAGGAAACTAGCCCCAAAAAAATCTGCTGTGGATTTTCTGAGTGTGTGAGATCAGTTCCACTTTTGATCTTGGTCATGACTGAATATCCTCAAAAGTAAAAGCCACAAGTAAGACTGGAGGTGGCCCTGAAGACTTCTTGGTTTTGCTTTGATGGGTCCTACCTGGTGAATCGCACTGTCCTGTTTGCTGATGAATTCTCTTAATGAGTAAACTGGTGACCTTTGTGCTTTTTCAGGTGTTGAATTTTCCATTCCTGTCTTCCCTACCTATAATTTTCCATTCTTTTTCTTTACGTGCTGCTGGCTCCTGCGACATCTCATGAACATGCCTGAATTGTGTTTCGTGTTGAAATAGTTTTATTGCTTTGAAAATACTGAGTGTGGTTGGGTGTGGGGAGGAAAAAAAAAAGTAGTGTGTGAGCTTCACAGTCTGCTGTTTCTGTGCCAGTAAAGTTAAACTCCATGCGTTAGGCTCGGTATCCATAAGGTCTGTTCCACGTGGAAACTGAGATGAGCTGAGGTGCTATCTGTGGGAATGCTGATCTGGTCTCGGTGTTGAGGGGAAAAAAAAGAAACTGTGTTGGAGGAGATGCAGGGACCTTTCCATATCATCAGACTGCGTGTCTGGTTTTGTATCTCTATTTGAATGTCAAAGAAGAGATGGAAAACAGAAGGCAGGAGTGACTTTCGCCCTTAAGGTAACATATGCCTCTTGGTGGTACAGATTGCAAACTGGTTTACCAGTCCCAGGTCATCATTCTTACCTGGTCATTAGCCAGCACATCTAGTAGGTTTAAGCGTTTGGTTAGTCACCAGAGGTACTCTAAGACAAAATTTAAAACTGATGGAAATTACAGCAGTCTAAGGTGCTGTGTTCCTGTTACTTAACTGGAAATTTAGGAGTGTGCACTTGGTCTGTGTGCAGCTGCCTTTAGCAATGCCCCTGGTTTTTATCCTGTTTGCTGCTTTTTTATACATCTGTACCAGAAAGACTTGGATGAAATGAGTGCCCGCAAGGAAAGTTTTAGGGAATATTGGGAAGAAGTATAAAGGAGGACAAGCGTGCGCCAGAAAATCAGCTTCAAAGCATGCAGTAAGGAGGAAAAAAATGTATATGCTTCCAGATATTGCTGGAATAGGAGAAAAATGGTATGGTGTAATGAATGGTGCAGCAGGGTGGGAGCTGGGAGACCACAGCTCTTTTCCCGAAACGGCTATGGAGCTGCTGCGGCTGAGCTGCCCGTTCAGACTCTCTGCAGCTGCCATGCTATCTTTGTGGCACGCAGTGTGGTAGGGCTCTGATCTTGTTCTGTGCCTTGTTGTCAGAAAAATCAAAACAGATCCCTTTTCTCAGCTTTGAAATGGTTTGTAGGTTTGTTTGTTTGTTTGTGTTTTGTTCTTTTTTTTAATAAAGTGAAATCTGGATTATTTTTCTAAATCCCTTGATCAGCTTGAACCTCAGTAGCTTAATTCTGTTCTCATAACAGATTTGCTTTTCAAATACTCTCTTTAAGTTCATAGTTATGAAGAGGAGCATTTCCTGTTGCTGTCTATGACGAGTACTAATACTTCCAGTTCAGTCGTGGGGCTGGGGTGTCCATTGCTATTTCCTGATGGTTTTTGTAGCTATGCTCTCCCTGCTTCTGCAGGGTGAAGACAGTGCTGATTGATTGCAGGTTTATATTACTAATAACTATAAACAAGCAATTCTGACTCATTGGTCATGGAAGACAGAAGTACAATCAAATGTTGCGGCTGTGTTAATTTGTTTACATATAGGAAAATTATGTAAATATCAGTGCAGATTAGTTTTAGCCCTCCTGTGTGCTTGCATTCAGTGCCCTGGGGCCAAAACTGGGTATTGCTGAAGTCACAGAGAATTTTGCTATTGAGCTTAGTAAGTCTAGGATTTGGCTTCTGCATGTTTAGAGGCACAATGCTTTTGAATACTGTTAAATGCTGTAGAAGACGGATTCTTTTGGCTTTACATTACCATTAAAGCCATAATCACAGATGTGTGAAAGGACAAAGTAAGCTGAAAATGTGTCTTTCTGGCTTTCCAGTTGCCCTCTTTAGAAGGTGTACAGCTTCCCTGGACATCTGGCTTTCAGTTGTCCCCCAGCCCCAACTCCCTGCCACCCCCCATCCCTTCCCACAGCCCCTACTTACCTCAGATAGACTGGAGGCTACAGGCACCTCAGGTTTAACATGGACTAAAAATTAATGTTGAAAAAGAAGTTTGGAGTAATGGTTGGCCACCATGATGGCCAGCAAGGAGATGTTGCATGGACTCTCTCTTTGCACTTCTGTGCAGTTTGGGGTAGGAGCAGAGCCTGGGCGTGTTGTTTCTGGGTCATTACCATCAAGAGCTGGTGTCAATATGCAGAGAAATGGTACGGAGAGAAAGAACAGTATGTCTGTCTGTAAATGTATTAAACAAGGAGGTGGCAAGGTAGAGGGCTGGAGATGAAATGTGAAGAGCTAAACAGCTGATGGCACAAGGCTGGAAACGTGAGGAGGAGAAAATGAGACATGGACTAATGAAACCAAAATGCACTTGCTGTTGAAAAGGAAATTGCGTAAGGGCACACGGGTACTTCGCATTACTGTCTCAAGGTGTGTGGTCAAGGGGGCAGAAGTGATCAAATGCTTCCTTCTCCTGTTCTTCATGTGGTGTGTATTATGAATGAAAGCTTTCTGAGCCAGAGGGTCAGAGCCAGAGCCGTTTTCCTTAGGCTGCGATGCAGGATGCTGGGCTTCGTATTGGTTTCCCTTTTAGAGGCGGCAATGTAAGAAATGAGCCTGTTAAAACAAGGAGCCTGCTCTCTGGTTGTGGGCTGTAACCAGGGGTGCCACATCCTAAAGCTGGGTCTTGGGCTGGTCACCCCCCGATGCCAGTGACGCCCTAGGCTCTTGTGGGAGGCACCGAGTAGTGCCTGGGTCTTTGGGCACCCTTCTCTCTTAATGGGTGAGGTACAGTTGGGCTGGATTCACACAGGAGATGCACCAGTTGAATCCTGCAGAGCAATCTCACTAGCCATGGGCAAGGGAGAAGAGGAAGGAAGGAATTTGATTGGCAGTTAGGGTTTTTGTACAACTCTGAAACATTAAATCAGTCAAAAAGGTTGTAAATATTCTAGTTCACAACTGAAGTGGTTCTACGTAATGCACTTCACTGATTCTTCCTGTTGTGATTTCCAGGTGGAAATGTTAATATTCCATTTAGGAGCAGTATTTCTTCTAATCTCTGTATGCACCCGTTGTTTGCTGCCCAAACCTTCTCTCTTTCTACCACAGACCACTTAAATAACTGATGTTATGGCAAAGTAATCACCACTTGTGTTAGTTCCCTGATTCTCAGCAATGCCGATTTGTACTCTGGTATTTGAAATTGCATGACAGACCAATAGACAAGCGTGCAAATGGCAAAGCAACCGCAACAAGAAAAAAATAAATTGTATTTGATTAAAATCCATTTCACCATGGTACCTCATCTATAGCTAATAGGGGGTCTTTGGGGGAGAACTAAGGGCAAAGATGAAGTTTTATGGATGAGCCTTCACTTGCTGAATCTGGGATGGGGCTTGATGGAAGAAACCATAGGCTCATCGTGGCACTGATGTGCTGTTGAGAAAGAGGGGGCAGTGGCTGACCCTGCAAACACTGGCTGTGGGAGTACATTGACTCTCATGATTTCAGTAGCTTTTACTGGTTAGTAGTCCTGCTGATGTGCTTGCTTTATAGGATCCAGGCTTGTTTGTATTTTTTTTATGTCCACCTCCCTTACTGTCTTGTGTTGCGCAGCAGACCTGCAAAATCCAAACCAGCATGAATTTCCTCGGCGTTTCATGTTGCCACTTGTGTTGGCACACAGTATATTTGACAGGAGAAGTACTGGCAGGACACCAAAGAACAGGAGCTATCTTGTAGGCCAGCAGATGTAATGGAGGTAAGGCAGTGTGCCTGCTGCAGCAGGGCCTCGTATCCAAGACTTAAGTGCTTTATTGCTGGTTTTGAGTGGGGAAGTTTGTGTGTGTAGTATCTGCAAAGTCCTAGGCAACATAAAGTTGCTTCATGGATGTTTTCTTTATTGGTTTTACATTTTTAAAGAGTTTCTAAATATATAAAATACTAAAAGCTTAAACTTAAGCTCCATGTTTAAGGAAGTTCCTTGGTTGACTTCACTTGTAAGTCAAAATGTTTTTATTGTGGAGCTTCCTTTTGCCAGCACTAACAGTGTTTCCTGTTTTGGTTTGCTTTTCTTAAATTTTCCCCTTGTCACATTAGTAACTGTGTTATGTTGGCAGAAGGAAGCTCCAGATGCGATCAGGTGTCGTTCTGGGAAGCACGGTTGTGACTTTCGGCAAGGAGGTTGGCTTCCCAAAGCTCACAAGGTAGGGAGGAGCAACCAAGGGTGAGTGGGGAACATGGAAACGGGCAGGACAGCCTGAGAGGCAATACTGTGCCATGATGATCAATCCATGTTGACTTGCTATGTTGCGTTTAGTACAAATGTAGTTACATCTTGAATTGAAAAGAAGAAAGTTGTCCCTGCACTTGGGTTGGGGTACGGGCGAGCACTACGTGGTGGTTTTGCTGTTCACTTGATCTGTATTCCTGCCCCCTTTCTCAGGTGCTGCTTTTGGTTTCTGTTGGGTGCAGGATGAAATGGACCTTTAGTCCAACCCGATGTAGTTGTTGAGAATAATTCTGCGTTGTCAGCTCATCTTTAAAGTCTTGTGTGGGCTGGTGGGGTCTGCATAGAATGGCTTGGGGGACCAGGAGGTTCTATTGCAGGCTTCCTGGAGAAATTGCCTCTTTATTCGTTTCTGTACATGCCCCGCAGAACTTACTGGATAACAACAGTTATGGAAGGCAGAGAATATAATGAAAATTTGCTGGGGAAAAAAAAAAAGCCTATTTCTGCCACACACATAAGAGCAGAGGGCTGGAGAGGTGGAGTCTTTTACCTGTGCTGTGCTACTTGTCCTTTGGTTTCCTGTGTGTGAAATGGTGTAAAATGTAAGCCAGTTCTATGCAGCACACAGGGACAAACCCAGCGCTCAGTGAAACTGCAAAGTGTTTCCCCCATTCATAAAAAGGAGCGACTATTCTGTTGGGTTGCAAGGGGGGGTTGCCTGTCTTTCATTTCTTTTACAGTGTTTTCTCGTCTTCTCAGATGAGTGCTAAAAGAAGTGCTAGTATTTTTGCAGTCTCCAAGGAATGATGGATTATCGTCTGTTAAGGCAGAGACTGCCTAATTGCAATAGTGAATTTTGAGCACTATGCGAGTGTACTTGCCATAGCATGTTATTACTCAGTGACTGTGGTGTACAAAATGCTTGCTAGTGTGAAAACTCATTTTCATGTTTATATACTTAATGATTTGTTTTGGTAAAACCCCTTATTTTTAGTCTCTCTTAAGCCAGTAGAGAAATTAACTTACATTTAGCATTGGTCACTTTTTTTATTTTTAAGATTGCACTTTTTTTTTCCCCAAAGTCTGCAAGTAGCATTTTTCCTTATGTTTCCTCCCTCCTCACCTTACGCACAGCCAATCAGAGTACTACTTTTTTAATCCAAATTTAACTTTTATAGTAAATTAACAATGTATTCTGTTCTCCATCAGATTCTTCCCTTAGCTGAGGACAGCATATAATGACAGAAGTGATTAACCAGCACCTCTTTGAGCATAAAGGGTTTGTAATATACAGCCACCTGAAATGCCTCTGTTCTTTAAGATGAGTGACAGTCCTGCAGCCTGTGACTGCATGCCATCCTTCAAAGCCCCCTCCTTGATTTTAATTACCACTAGACCTGGCTGAGGTTTGCTTTCAGTTTATATGACAAAAAGAGTAGGATTTGCGGATTCAGTCATGCCTTTGTGCTGGGAGTGAGTCTAGTGAATGGTTAGAGCTCTGCTGTTTCTTTTCTGTGTTTCTGTCCTTCAAACAAGTTCACATCAGCTTTTTTTTTTAATAAATGAATGCTTTGTAGCATTTAGTCATTTGATGTGAACAGAAGCAAAAATACAAACCAAAAGAGAAATGCAAACTTATAAGAAAATACCTCTATAAAGGTTGTCCTCATGTGAATTCTGTTTTAAGTGAATGGAAGGCACTGATTATTTGTGTGTGTGTATACACATACATTTTTTGATCACAGAAAACAGTTGTTAGTGACACAAAATGGTGTTTGACTGGGTATTGAAGTCGGCGGTGGATGGCCATCTGCTGCGCATCTCTTGGATGTGGGTTTGTGGCCGCAGACGCCCATCTGCAGCTCCCCACCCGTTTCTGCTGCTCACCCGTCACCACGGGACTGTGTGAAACCCTGTGGGTAAGATGACTTGCACAAAACATTGATTGCCGCTATACCCATTTCACTCTTACTGCTACTTAGTCACGGTATCTGCTGACACAAAAGAAATTATATACTCTGTGCAGATGTGAGAGCAGCAATAATATAAACACACACGATTCTGAAAAGTGACTCTGATCAAAGGTGAAAGTGTCCTTAGCATAAGGTGTAAGTGATAATTGAAAGTATATTTATAACATTAATATATTGCAGCTTTTAAAAAGTAACAGTATGTATGAAGATACAGTAGGGCAGACTGCAGCGCAGGCCAGCTGCCCAGATAAGTATCCAGTGTCCCCTGATGTCCCTGAGGTTAGTGTTGGCGGCAGACAGAGACACTACATGCAATTCCAGTTTTGGTACCTTTTACTCGGCACAAGAAGGCCATGGACTTGTTGTAGCAGGGCCAGAGGAGGCCATGGAGATGCTGGGAGAGCTGGAGCCCCTCTGCTGTGAGGACAGGCTGAGAGAGTTGGGGGTGTTCAGCCTGGAGAAGAGAAGGCTCCGGGGAGATCTTAGAGCCCCTTCCAGTCCCTAAAGGGGCTCCAGGAAAGCTGGGGAGCCATAGGACGAGGGGTAATGGTTTTAAACTCAAAGAGGGGGAGATTTAGATTAGCTATTAGGAAGAAATTTTTTATGATGAGAGTGGTGAGCCCCTGGCCCAGGTTGCCCAGAGAAGCTGTGGCTGTCCCATCCCTGGAGGTGTTCAAGGCCAGGTTGGATGGGGCTTGGAGCAACGTGGTCTGGTGGGAGGTGTCCCTGCCCAGGGCAGGGGGTTGGAATGAGATGATCTTTAAGGTCCCTTCCAACCTAGTCCATTCTATGATTCTATGTTCTGAGTTAATTAATGATTTATGTGCAAATTGAGTTGGATCACAATGATTATTGTGGTGTCTGGGCTTAAGGAAGCACGTATAGGTATGTAAAGATTTTTGGAGGAGCAGATGGGTATAGCATGGATAGGCCATGGCAGCACTAAGCATCAGGGCTTAGGTTTGCTTTCTGCTGGCTCCTTTTGCTTTGCCCTGTACACCAAGGACTCGCTTACCCTTAACTTCCGCTTTCCCTCTTCCTCCTCTAAACATGTTAATTGGCCTTTAGCTAAAAGATGTTGCTGCCGAACCCTTTAGAAGTGAAAGCCAATCTAAACAGTCAAGCACTGTATATATTCAAGCACTTTGTCTGGTGTGAGCTTCAGAAGCGTGAAGCAGCTACAGCAGTGAATCTGCTTGAGCATCTCCTGTGGTTTGGAGCTTTGGAAACCCATCTTGGTTGTGTTTTCAGTGTCAGCAGTTGCCCTGCTCTTGGTGGCTTTCCTTTCTCCTTTGTCAGTTTTGGGAGGGAGCAAACTTGAAGCAGAAGGTAAGTGGAGGCTGAAATGAATATTTAAGCACTTCTAGATTTATTTCACTGACAAATAAAATCACCACTTGATTTCTGCGGGAGGAGCATTTGCCAGAGCCTTGCCAAATACTCCAAAAAAGGAGCTGGAGAATTTTAAACACAAACCCCACAGCATTTCATGGGGGTTTATTCTGTTGTTTCAGTAGTGACTCATCTCCAGAATGAGCCATCCACTTCACTATGTATATGTGGGGGAAAAAATAAACCTAACAAAGGTCTCAGAGGCACCTACAAAATGCAATGTCCTGTTCAATTATTAGTTAAAGCATCTGAGTATCTTAAGCCCTTAGGCAATTTTGAGAGTTGTGCTGGCAAAAGATGTTTGCAGTCAAATCTTGTTCAGCTCTTGTTAAAGATCTGTATTTTTAAAAGAGTGTGGGATGAGAAAGAAATGCTAGGTGTGGACAGAGGAAGAAGTGGTAGGTATGATTTTCTTTTTCTGGATGGATAGGATTGTTGTTTTTGAAACTTTAGGGGTTGTTAGGATGTCACTTTTTCCTTTCTATACATCACATCTTTGGCTAACTGACCTAAAAATTAAAGATCAGCATTTCAGTGCGTTTGTTACACTCTCCGCTTCCTGAGGGCTGTTCAGAAAGCTAAGGGCTCCTGTCTTGATTTTCCTCCTGCCCTTACTCATCGTCCTCCAAAGGCAGCGAGTACAAAAACAGGAAAGGGGAATTATAAAGTGTAGGAATAAAGCGAGTGCTGAGTTAGCAATGCCAGAAGGAAACAGCTTTCTGATGGTGGCCTTGCTTCTGGTGAAAAATCAACCGGAGCTGAACCAACTTAAAATACTTCTGAAAATGGAGTTCTCTCTCTTGTCAAATTTTTCTGTGACTTCTTTTTACAATTTTTGAATGCAATAAAGTAGAAAGAGTGCCCCTTGTATTGACTGGGTACTGGCACTAGTTTTGTAGCAAGCACCTATGTAGTATATATGGACTAAATTATCTAAAGGGCTTGTTATTATATCATTTGCCTGCAAAAGACAGTGATGATGGTGAGGGAGGCTTCTTAGGAATCGAGTGAAGGACTCTGGCTCCTGTGTGCTGTGCTTCTGCAAGTGAAAGCTGCTGCTTTTTCCTTCAACCTTATTTTTTTTTTATCCTTGTATCATTCCCCACATATTGTTCAAATTAATGGAGTGATTTTTTTTTTCATAATATTCCCCCATGCAATTACTAGAAAAATAGAACCATATTATATGGCAAAATGTAATACGGTATGTGAAAGGCTGTTACTGCTTTACTGCCTTTCTAGAGCTGCAGAGCCTGTCCCAAGGGTTTGGGGAGACTCTCTTGATTCATCAGATGTTTCACGTGCTCCTTTTGTGTAGGTGCTGGGTGGTCAACGCAGATGCACTTTTGACTCTTCCACGTAGCACTAACGTTTCCCTCTTCAAGAGCATCGTAATGCTGAGAACGAGCGGTGCCCTTTGATGCTCTGTGTTCAAATGAGTCAACCCATAAATCAAGAGCACCACGGTTAATGAGTCCACTGTGAAGGTTTGGCGGGAGGAGGGCATCTGGCCAGTGCCGAGAACAGTGTCAGCCTTGGTCAGGGATCTGAGGGAACTGAGATAGGGCTACCACATAATTTTTTTGCTGTTCTCTGGTTTCACATTTCAACTGGGGAAAAAAAAAAAAAAACCCTTGAGTGCAAAATTCCAAAACTTCTGGAAAAGATTGTCTGGATGAGAAGAAACTGTACTATGGCAATTCCTTCCTAAAGGGAAATGTCGTCCAGGGATCCTGCTCCAGGCTTGTTCACTGTGAGAGCAGTAGTTTTACGTGCTCGTCTCCAAGCAAGGAAGAGCTGAATGACGGGGTGTGGGCACCTGTATTGCTTAGCCTTCAGAGCTCGTGATGGAGTAATGAGCAGTGAGATCTCAAGGGCAGTACGTGAGAAAGGAGGGTATTTAGCCAAAAGACTTGGTAGTAAAACCACTCAACATATGTCCTTTCTGTCTTTTGATGTTGGTCTGGTCCTGTGCAGATTTCCTAAAGATCTGCACAGTCCAAGGGCCTCCAGGCAGGCCTTGTTTTAGAAGCAGCATGGTAGAAATCAGGGTGAAGTCTTGTATTCGACTGCAGTTTGACATGTATCAAAATAATATAGTATGTCCTAAATAAGAAACATTTTCTAACAAAAAAGAAACGAACCATTGAGAATTATGGTAAAAGTATGGGAAGCTTTGAAATTATTTATTAGAAACAGTGTATCCTCTGGGTTTGCAAAAAGTTCTGGTTTTAGCAAGAGAAAGCTATATTTACATGCAGATAAACATGATTTAATGGTTACCAACTGATTACAAGGGAGCTTTCTTTAATAAAAGAGCTGCCAATAAAAATGGAGAAGATTTGGGTTGCCTCACTGAGAATTTACATTACTTGAATTTAAATAAGTGTATCCTACATAGTGCAGAAACTGTGAGTAACAATTTGTGCCGTGTCCTTATCAGCTGTGGAGAAGATTGAGTAGGTTGGAGGTAAATTCAGTATTTTCCTGTTCAGCCCCAGGTGTCCATCTCTTGGCCAGGAGACTGAGACAAAGTGCCTTTTTTTTCCGCAAACCGTGGATATGAAGAAAGCCTCTGAAGCCAGTCGTCTTCCCACAGCAGCCAGTGAAAGATGCGCTTTGGAAAAGGATTAAGTCGTTACTTTTTGCTCTCCTTTTTCTTTTCATTGTTTTCTCCACAAAAAAACGTCCATTGTTTTTGAGGAGGTCTTTTTCTCTCGGTTGTCATTTTTTGTTGTTGTTGTTTTGAAGGACTTAAGATACTTTTTCCCCTATTTTATCTCAGGAAAACTTAGTAAGCTGTTCAGCCAATGATTTTGTGAAGTTCATAGAGCATGTGAAATAGTGGTAGAGCAAAACCATCCACCAGTGAAAATCCATGATCTGCAGAACAAGATGTTTCTGAGAAAAGTTGAGTAATGCTTGATTTGGTTTTGTTTTGTTTTACTTTGGTTTCTTGGCTTCCCAATCAGTGTTGAAAAATACCTGCCAACTGTAATTATTTTACTGGAAGTTTAATTCAAGGTCTAATTTTACTGGAAGCCCGAAGGAGGGGAGGAGACCAGAGCTGGAGAATGGCATCTGATGTTGAATGATGACGATGTCAGACATACTTAAGATAAATGAACTTGCTGTTAATAAAATAAACACACAGTGCTGCTTTTGGCCCGATGTGGTGAACGGGCTCCACGGAAGTGCTCGTAGCAAAGCTGGCTGTTTTGCTGCTGGTCCACAAGCCTTTGCTGGTGGTTTTGGTCGTCTTTCACCAGAACCTTTTGGCACGCGTGTAACTTTGTGCCCTCAAGCTGGTTGTGGTTGAAGTGTGTGTGTTTTAAGTGCTTTGGCTGAAAAGAAAATCAGTACTATTCTGATAAGGAGATTGAAAGTATTAAGTTGCTTCAGATACTAGCTATTTGGGTATGCTGTTTCCCATTGTTCAAATCTCATTGTTGTGCTGGTATTTCTCCATCAGGGAGCCTCCCAAAGCAATTCCAGCATTTCCAGGTGGGTCTGCTAACAACTTCATTGTCCAAGCTTTACCTTTAGAAGGAGAGAAAGGAAAGAGGCGGGGGCGGGGAAGCAAATTTGTGGAATGAATCAACCCAAAGAGCAGGCTGTGCAGGGAAGTATTTAATTTCTTCCACATTCTTGACTTCCTTCCATGGCTGGAGCATCACAGATGTGCAGGCAGGGAAGAGGTAGCTTGTTGTGAGGCAAGTGAGTTACACCTGATGGCTTTGTGTCAAGCGAAAAAACCATGGTGATTTATCTTCATGCCTGAGATAAATGATTTGAGAGGAAGCATCTCTCGTTCTTACAACTTGAGTTTTCTTAATGCGATTCTAGTCATCCCTCTGCAGTTCTCCTCCCTGTGTTCAGGGTGAGCTGCGTTCATGTTGTGGGTCGCTTCATTGAGTGAAAGATCAAACCCCCATTTCAGACCCCCAAATCTTTTGGTTAACTTTCATCAACAGTTTGTATTGTGTGTGCCTTCTGGTTTTGTTATCCCTCACCAAAGCACGTGAGGAGTTTAACTGCGATACCGATCATGGCAAAATATTTCTGAAATTAGCAATAAAGGATTGATGTTTCAGATGCGCTTTGTGTGAAGAGTTTACAGAGCAGGAGGGTTGTGGCTGGAGCAGTTAACTTTGTGTTTTAATTGTTTAGGCAAAAATGTTTGGGAACAGTGCAGTGGGAAGCTATTTTTATGTTGTTCTCAAGGGAAAAAACAGCCATCCACTGGGCAGGACAGTGACGGTGCTGGGCACAACTCAGTTTTGTAGCTTGCTGTGAGTATGAGGAAGGATGAATAGGTTAGATGGGGAAAGGGACCCCTCCTCCNAGGCGGGGGGGGAGGGGAGGAACCCATGGTTTTTCTCAGTTTACTTATTGAGAATAAACTTGAAAGGTATTTATAAACCGCAGGGTTTATCTGATTTGTCTGGTTAGGCAAATCAGCAGAATCTGTTTGGGGAAGGAGCCATGGAGGGTATTGCTGTCTTTCTTTTAAACTTCAGGTAGAATCTTAAAATTAGAGGTTGCTGTAAGTCCCCTCCAGCATGTTTCATATAATTTGGTATTTATGCACTGAAAGCCTGTCTAGGCTCTTACCAGTTGTGTTTATTACATACAGCATCAATCACAGCGTGTCTCTCCTTGTCAGTTTGTATATGTAAGATTCATCCTGGTCTGTCTGCATCTCCCTTTTTCCCCTAAAACTCCCCCAAAAGGTGCCAGGAGCCCCACCATGTCTGAGGACCCGTCTTCTCTGTGAGCACGCTGCGTTTTGCTGATGCTATAGACTTGCTGCATAGACCTCAGCCGCCTGGGTCTGCTTTTATAAAACCATCTTTCAAGCTGAGGGTGATTCATTGTGTTGAGGGGCTGAAGGCTGATCTATTTTAATCTAGAACCTGCAGCAATTATGTTTAGTTGTCTGTTTGCCCATATGGAAAAATGGGGGTTATGGTACCCTCCATCTTCTGAAAACCAGTCCTGATGCCTGAAACAAGAAGCATTTTATAAGGACTGGAAGATAGTAGTTACAGTGTTTATCTTTAAACCTTTTTTTGAGTTTTCTGGTGGGTTCAACAGAAGTAAAATTAGTTTTGATAGGAATTGCAAATTGTCTTCTGTTTGAACTTGTGCTAGTATTTGTTTATCTTCTGTTTTACGCTTTAATGATGGGCTTTTTGGAGGAGACTGCTCTTGCTCCTTGTTGACACAGTGTCCAGCACAGTGGGATTCTTTGCCATGCTATTCCTATGTACTACAGATATTTATGTAATAATGAAATTGCGTGCAGTGCTCTCTCCTCTCCTACACGAACTGCTTTAAACCATCAGCTCCTCCTTTCACCTGTTTTATCTGAAACCCTGCAAATTGTGCCTAGAATTGTTTTGAGCTTGTCAGAGCTCTCTGCTGCCTGTTTAGTAACAAGAAACGTTGTTTACTTACAAACCGGTAAATCCTCTATATTAAACAGGAGCAGAAGCTGTTTTCTGTGTTCTGAGGACTTCAAGAAAACTTGAACAATAAACAGTTTTCCCCTATTCTTTTTTTAAATGCTGAAATATTTACTTCTTGTCTTGATCTTGCAGAGGCATCCTTCACAGAACGTGTGTTTAAGAAAGAGGTGAATCCAAAATCTGTAGACAAGGGATTAGAAAGTCAGATCCCCATTTGGAAGGTGGATGTATTTATTCTGTGTGTTCACACTTCTTTACAGAAGACGCAGCATTTGGGTTTTGTCTACCCGTCGCTTCTGGAAGTACTTTGCATATTTAATTATCAGTTTCACATTTGAATTATTCACCAACAAATTCTTGCTTCGCGTTATCGGTCCCTTTTCTTCTGCTGTCATCTGAAACTCTTCCTTTCAAGTACAAGAATTAAGCAAACACTGTAGATCTTGTTTCTGCCACCGTTTGTGAATGTGGCCTTCCCAGCATTCAAAGGCTGAACGGACATGCAGTTCTCAATTGGTTTCTTAATAATTGCACAAATGTCTGTCCTTCTGCACCAGAGCACTGCGAAAGGTAGCGGCCTGTCCTGCACATCCGCATAGGGGCTTGTGCAGGGGCTTGTTGAATTTCAGATAGCGTTGACCCACCTGGTGATGCTTTTCAGGCTGCCGGCTGCAGTATTGGAATGAAATCTCTTATTGCCAGGGCATTTGAATTATACAAGATGCTGGTTTTCATGAGTGCCTGAAAGTAAGGCTGACAGTAAGAACTTACATATTTTTGTTTGGTTGGTTTTTTGGAAGGATGTATCTTCCTTCCTTTACTTATAAACAAAACACATGCACGTGAAAGGGGAAGATTTTATTTGCTTTTTGGGACTGGAAGCCTACCAAAGCAGTGATAATTGGCTTTATTGACTTTTTTCCCCCCTCTGATTAGAAACGTTTTTTCTTTTTTTTTTTTTTCTTTTCTCTGATTGTGTTCAGATTGTGCTCTGTGACAATTACACTGCCTTTCTCTTCCTGACCCATGGAAGAACAGGTTTCTCTGTCGCTGGGGTGTTTTCCCTGTCCTTTGCTGCCTGTCTCTGTCACAGCCTTGGAGGCATTTTTCCTGATCTCTTACTCCTTGGTGCTGCTATACTGTGCTTTTGATGGTTCCAATTCCAGCTGTGTGGTACAGCTAGGTCATGGTAACCATTCTTGGTCATAAGAGGGACGGGATGCTCGGAGCATAAATCCATGATCCCAACTAGCCTGGTATTAGGATTTTCCAGTGTAGGCTGATAAATGTGTCGTCGTGACCTGGAAGCACATCTCTGCTCATCTTCATCCAGAGTCGCTTACAGCTCACAAAACTGAACTCCTTGGTTTAAAAAAATATATGTAAGGGGCTGAGGAAGTGGTAAGGAATCTAAGAGATCTCCCCACCTCTCTCCAGTGCCGGCATCCTCGTAGGCTTTGAAAAGTCTTGGCCAAAACTGCCTTGTGTTTCTAGAGGAAAAGGGAGAGCCAGCATGGGCTTGTGAGTCCTGCAAAGGTTGCACAAACCTTCCTCTATTCCAGATTGTCCTTTAACAGTAGTACCCTGCAATAAAATGCTTTTGTAGTTTTTAAGTTCGTAAAAGGCAGATCGTAGTGCTAAGGTTGGTGGGGTTTTCCCCTCACTTGAATTTTAATGTTAATGAATTATAATACCATCCATTTTTAAACATGCTGTTGCAGCCTACAGTAATTTTTCTTCACTGAATTCCACACTTGTAGAATGTGTATAAATGCAATGTTGTCATTAATGATAGGAGTGATGTCCTAAATATTTTCAGACACTGATTTGGTATGTCAAAAATAGTTAACCTTCATTTCAGAGGTCTGTTACTTCTCTAGCAAGAAAATAATGTATGGGAACATGCTCCCTCTAAATACTGAAGGATTACCCTGTTGTAAAAGAAACTCAAGTGCGTGTTAAACAACTACAGGCAGATATAGTTTTTTTTAATTTAATAGAAGAGCTCATTTGAATGTTTTCCTGAGGGAGGGCCACTTCAGTGAGCAGGCTGGATGACTCATAAGAATGAAAACACGACAATGGGAAAGGAAGCTCTATAGGATGTCATGTCGAGCAGGGATGTTGAAAAGTGTGTATGAGTATTCTAATTTTTTGGATATGGATTTGCTGTAATAGTAAGGTTTTGGATGAGGCAGAAAACTAAGGTGATCCTTGATCAGGTGAATAAAAGTACAGTAATGGGTGTTTATGTAGTCTAGACCATACTCTTTTTTTTTTTGGAAGTTCGTGGAAAATTTAAGGTAATACTTTGTATTTCTTACTGTTTCCTTTTGCCGAATAAACATTTAAAAAGCTATTAAATAGATTAATATGCTGTATTACTATTCCGTTCTCCGAATTCGATAACCTCGGGTACTTCAAGGCAGCTGAACCTGAGGCTTGTGCTTCCACAGGAAATATGGAACCCCTTAATGTTTGTTGGTTGCTTGCTTTCTTTTTAAAGTTAGAAAATTACTAGTATTTTCCTCCTCCTCCTTTTGTTCACCAAACCCCATTATTGCTGGCAGTGAACCCTTCTTGCTTGTGCCTAGAATCCAAATGCCACCATTGCAGTTCCTGAATGGGCTGGTATCCCAGCTTTTGAGGTAGCTTCAGGAATTTGCGAAGGCTTTTAATTTGCAATTTCAATTTATCATTGTCTGTGCAGAGCTTTTATTCTCTGGTCTGCCTTCCTGCTACGTGTTTACTTTTCACAACTCAAGCGCCTCTGGCTCCGCAGTTGAAGATATGGCTGTTCTGTGAAAGAGGGGAGTTGGTTTTGTTGTTTTCATTTTGGCTTTTTTTCTGAAATACAAATTATTTTACAAAGTGGATAATGTGCTGAAAAATCCTTCTATATCTCATATGCCGTTATCTGTATATAGGGCAGACTAGTGATCTCTACAGAATCACAGCTTACTGTATCAGCTTGGAAATCATTGTTATTTCCAGTAGAAGTACTTTCTTACTGCGTTAAAAGATTGTGCCCCTTACATATCAGCAGTGATAACCGACTTGGTCATTGTATTCGTGCTAATTGTTGACTATATAATCTCATGCTTTTTGGCTCGTGAGAGATTATTTATAAAGCATAATGAATAAGCCGTGCTATCATGATACCTGGTAGATAACCATTTTTTAAGGTACTATGTTAAAATAAGTTTTACTTAGTCTGCTAATATTTACTTTTATTACGGTTTACTGTTTGCATTGCAATAGCATTGACACCTTTAACGGATGCTCCACAGCTCTTCGCTCACCTTTAAGAATACTTGGGATTTTACAACGTGAGCAGGACATGATACTTTTCCCCCAAAGAATTTTTAATACAAGCTTTTTTTCTTGGCAGAAACCCAGCTTTTGCTCAAAAATTATATCTGCACTTATACAATGAAAAAGCTGCGTGTTTTTCTTGATCTCTTTGTCCAAGTACTAATTATATAATTTGTATAAAAACATCAGACTTCAAATGCAGCATATTGCCATTTTAAAGGATAAAACCTAGTGTACTCTTTTTAAAACCACCATTTAAAAAAACCTCATAAGTGAACGGGTCTAACATGTATCCAATTCTGTAAGAACATCTTTCCTAAGATACACAAATCCCTAAAGCTTTAAGCTTCTCTTTGATCCAAGGGATTAGCGGAGATTTCCATTTTTGCATGGCAAATTTTTGGGCTGTTAAGGATGCACAGAGGAAGCGTGTTTTCATGGGAGAAGTGTCATGTAGGAGCAGTATCGCTCTCAGTCCTGCTCTGTGTGTGCGGTCCTCCCCACTGGTTTGTACAGGCCATTTTAAATGGGTTTGAACATTGCTCTTCAGCTCGGAGGAGAACCCTTGCACTGCTTCGTTGCTCAAGAAGATAAAAGTCTACTTGTTTGATGAGCCAGGCTGTCACCTGCAAACCCAGTGAAGTGTTGAAGCAACTTTATTAACGGTGAGGATTTACGATGCAGCCGTTGATAGGGGTCAGTGATAGTCAAACACATTCGAGTGGCATCGCAAGGGCCTGTATCTCATGTCACAGGGTTGGCTCAGAGGCTCTCTGATGAAGGCAAGGTTTTTCTTCACCTTCGGTGAAACATTTAAAATATTTTTGGGTAATGTAATATAATATAATTGGCTGCAAGGGGAATCCTGAAGTCCTAGTGGAATTATTCGCTTGCCCATGTTGTGTTAGAAGAGGGCAATTTTTATAAGGTACACAAACATTTACAGAAAGTCTACCATGTTATTATCCATGCTGTGGTAAGTGTGGTTGGTCTCTCGTCACGTACCTGTGAGGATGCTTCTAGGAGGATGGACTGATCATCATGAAAGTTACAGTGAGAATAGGCTGCAGAGACACCCAGGAAGGGGATTTTCAGGTGCAAGGAGAAAAATAAAATGTGAAATAAGAAGAGATATGACATTAGTGGTATTTAGAAGAGTGAAAGAGAAATGTTTTGTAAGCCAACAACATCTGTATGTAAGAGGACTGATTTGTATCAGCTGTTTACACAACTCAAATCGGTGTTTACAGTATAAATACCTTAACGTGCTTGTAGCATCTCTTCTGGTGATGATCTTGAGCAATGCAAGAATCAAGTTGAACAGAGTTGGGTTCGGCTGTCCAGTGAGCTGTGGCATTTGGAGAAGCTTTCTCTCAGGCCACGGTTATTTTAACTTTAAACCCAGATGATAAAATAGCATCAGGCAGAAGAAATGCTCAAATAAAGAGTAGGAACTGTCTCAAAGGATTAACAAAAATGTCAACTGTCTGTTTTCATGTATACTTCAAGAGCTTCAGAAGTGGTGTGGATGCGATGGGCTGGCACAGAGCTGTCATCCCAGCCTGGCTTCTGTTGTCCTCAGGCGACCACGTGGGATGTGAGCCGATGTAGGTTCTCTTAGCGCAGGAGGGCAGTGTTTTAACTGGATCTCAATCAGTGGTACAGTTGCCCTTTGTCTTTATTGTATGTCCCCACAGCAGCATCCTTTGTTAGAAATTTATCGGGACTGCACCCAATGAAATGAGACGAGCTACTTTGATATTTGTGGTTGTTAAAACCCAATTGTGTAAATAAATCTACTTCCAATAGACCATTACAGTCAGAGCAGCTGCAGCTCTCCATCTGCAGGTAAGAATCGAGGAGGTCCTTGGTGAATATTTCTGCATGTTTCAGAAGGGCTGTTGGTAGGGACTAAAGCAACAAAATTCAAGATTGTAAAATATGTGCGCTCAGAGACAAGTATCTTAAGGTGCAGAGGGAAGTCATGCGAGAACTTCTATCAAACTCCATGTGTTCTTTTGTTATCTAAAGCAAGAAAACAAGATTCTGCTCAGCAGATGAGAGCAAAACTTAAAGCGGTGGTAAAAAACGCAAACAAAACAAAATCTATAATACCTTTTTTTATGATTTGAAGTTCAACTACTCTCCCGCTGTTTTGCTAGAGGTTGTTGTTTGTCTGTTATTTTCTGCAAGGAATAGGATAGATGGTATTTATGATGGCATAAGCAATTATTAATATTTATTTTATTTTTTCATTATGTTTTTTTCCATCTGCTGTAATGTGAAGGTCTAACAGTGGAAGCCTACTACTAGGTAAGGATAGTAGTAGTACCTGAAACTCTCTGTAAAATAGTTCCTAACTGTAGGTTTCTCAGCACGGGTGCTTTGTGCTTGTCTCCTGCTTTAAAGTCTTTGTAGTGTACAGTGCGAAGAGTTTTTTGCTTTGCGTAATAAGGATATTGTCAGTGTGTAACAAATGCTTAGTTGTTTAAAAAAACCCAAACAAACACCTTCCAGTCAGTAGAATGCTAAAAGTAGCCCTCTTCATAGCAAATACTAAACTAATGCTCCTGGACAACTGTGGGTTTTATTAAAACCCATATTATTATTAGTTGCAACCAGAGATGTTTGCTCTGTTGCAAGACGTGTCTTGACACTAGAATCCAATGCTCAGCCAGCCCATTAAACACATTAACAATACTTTTATATTTTTAATCTCGTGTTTGAAAACAGCATGGCAAACACCCTAATAGGGTGCAACTATTTCTTTGTTTGGCACAGTGTATCTGGAATTTTGCTGTGATTTCATGTCTTTTTCTTAACAGGAAACATCAGAACAAAACTGGGCAGAGGCTGCTGGCTGTTGCTTGGCATCAAGAAGGAATTACATAAATCTGAAGGCTTGGGTTGTTTCTGTCAAAAATGAAGTTTCCCAGGTTTACTGAAAATTCATCTCGAGTCGTTGCAAGTCCCCTGGCTTGGGGAGCTTGACATGCACATGTTGCAAGGGTGATGGGCTCTTCCCCCCTCCCTGTCTCTGCTATCCTGCAAGCATGTCTTCACGTCTGCTTGGAAGCAAGCTGCAGAATAACAGAATATCCTACTTATTCTAATTTAGAAGTGCCATACAATATTATTATTTAGGGAGGGACCTCTCATTTGGATTAATATTAATCAAGGTCACTGGAGATTTAAGTTAAAGGCAATAAATAAATGTAGCTTTTATAATCATAGAAAGTATTTGCAACAATTTTGAAAATTATTTAAAAAAACCCGTGTTAAGATAATTAACAGAAAAATGGTTTTAAAGCTTGTGTTACAACAACTCTGGAAAGCAATTTCGGTGTTTAAGAGGATGAGAGATGGTTTCTGTCCTTGAAACCAGCCAGCAGAAGCTGTGGCACAGTGTTGTTAGATCCGTTTGAGCTGAAAGAGCCTGGCACCACAGGGGGAAGAAATGAGGTAAGGACGAGCATTTTTAGGAGTCTTGTTTTTGAAATACAAAGCTTTGTGTATTTGTGCCTTCTAAATATTTTGTTTGGTTCTGTAGGAGATAGATATATGCATGTGTCTGTACACACATATATAATATATACACATGTACATACATACACACACACACACTTTTGTAACGTTTTCATGTCGAAGGGAAGGGTATAGAGGAGGACACACACAGGTATTCAGAGATGCCTGACAAGACAACGCAGGAGCCGCGGTGTTGCAGCCCGCACTGTGGAGGGTGGTAGTCTCTAGCACAGCTTCTGCTCCGTTGCGCTTCCATAGCTTGTATGGCATTTCCCTAGTTTTCCCTGGGGAGTTGGAAGATACAAATTTTTCTCTCTGAACCAAGCATGGAGGTGTCTAGGGAAGCTGAAGGTGGCTGGGTTGTTACCTCTAGCAGTCAGTACTTCTTAGGAAACATCAAATGAACTTTCATAAAATGCCTAAGGGGGGGGTGGGGGTGGAAAGGGAGCTGGTCTAGAGTTTTGCTCCAGAGTTTTTCTAGGCTAAAAAGTCAGTCCAAAATACTCCTTGAAAATAGGAAATTCAGTTAACTCTTACCATGAGATAAGTGAAAATGTATGGGCTAGGTGTGTGAGAGCAACCAAAGGTGATCCAAGGGGGAAGAATATGTTGGCTTCAGTCTAGGGAAATGGGAGTAAACGCGTAGGAGTCAGGATTGTTTTTCAGTTTGTCTTGCTCTGTTATTTCGATTGAGCCTCCTTATCCAAAATATGATGCCTATTTACAGGGGCAATGTCTATCAACAGGGTAACTCGTGGAATGGGGATCTTAGCGTTGAGTTGAAGACTTAATGAAGGGATGTTAGCAAGGAGCTGTCTGGTAGCATACGTTGACTGCATTGTTGTTGAAGAATACAAATTCTTCCCTCTTACAGAATGCATCTGAATGTGCATATGGAGTCTCTCATGCTAAGCATAAAAGTTTAATCTCGGTAAGCAAGATAGCCTGGTCTGTGGAAATTGGGGAAGAGGAGCTGCAGCTCATAGGTCTACTCAGAGTGTGCAGCAGCACGGCGCTTGTGTGTTTTTCATCAGAGATTGTATGAGACAGGCATCATATGCAAGAACTGTCTTGCATATTATTATGCCACATAATGACAGCTCATCTAAGTGTTTTCCACTGACTAAAACTTGCTATGAAGTGGTGCTATGCCTTCAAGAGGATTTTTTAAAAATTGTGAGAGATCTACGGAATTACAGTGTATCAGGGTGAAGCCTTCTGGTAGTAAGACCAGTTGACTGTTCACGTGTATGAACAAAGCGTGTGTGAGGAGGATTGTGAGATACTCAGTTTTTCTTTTTGTAGGATTGTATCTCTTATATCTCATCTTGCTATATAAATCAATGCAAATGGATCTTTTTGTTGTTTTGATTTAATGTTTGTTTTTGTTTTTTTTTAATTCAGTATGCATAACTTCCTATAGTAAATAATGAAATGAAGGCAAGAAATAAAACAGTACGGTGCTGATGTACCTTTACGTGTTATTTTCTGTCATGTTTTCACAGTGGTTTCAGAATCCCAACGATACGTTGTCATTGAGCTGTCTACAGTAAAGCCCACGTCACAGTTGTACATTATTCCTTCTAATCTGTGTTGTGTTGTGCTTGTCAAGATAAGTTTATTCGGCTCTCAGGCAGCTTAATTGTCTGGCTTTTCTCTGGCCCTTTGGGATTCTGCAGTTTTCTCTAGTCTTGATTAATTTGCACAATTTAGTGCCGCCCATCATGTATATAGCTCTTCCCTGGCCACTCTTTTCTGGAGAGGTGGTTTAGCCCATCTCTGTTTTTAATGAAGAATGCTGATGTGGGGGTTTAGTTTTTTGGTTTGGGTCTTTTTTTCAGTATTGAAGTTTATTACTACATGACTGGAGGGGAATTAACGAGGACTAAATGAAGGCAGGCAGGCTTAGGACCACTCAGCTCTCTTGAGTTGGGCTCTTGCTCTGGAGCAGTCCTGGAGGAGTTGTTTCCTTGTGCTGACATTTGGGGAAGCCTTTTGAGGGTAAACTTGGCCTTGGGAAGGTTCCCCTCTTCTTCTGTTCCCTCTTCTTCTCTCTGTGGCAGAGCAGGGGACTTTCTAAGGTTCTTTCTAAGTTTCTACCCACTTACCAGGGTTCTGCAGTAAAGTCCCTCCAAGATGCCATCACTGGCTTTTGAACATTCAAAGGACAGTGACATTTTCTTTATACAAAGAAAGCGAGCACAGTGACTTTTGTGACTGAAGCCAGGTTGAATTTTTTTGATTTAACGTGTTTCTCTAGTTGTTTTTAAGAACACTATTGTTAATTCTGATTTCAAACAACTTGTAAAACTGTAAAATCTGTAATTTTCAAGATCATTCCAGAGCATTTCTCACTCCTCCCTCTAGTAGGCTCGGATGGGAAAATGGAATGTTTTGAGTAAATCAAACATTTAGTGTTCTTGCAAACGAGGGAGTAGGAAAATGTCATGGGCATGCTACACACCTGAAGCACTGCCTGTAAATATACCTGTTAGCTACCAGCTGTGCAGTGGGTGAGGAGCGATTGGGGCAGTCTGTTTATTTTATGTATTCCATTCGATTTGCTAAAATAAACGGAATTTGTTCCTGCTGAAAGTGAGGTTCCTGCCTGCAGTCTGCTGGGCTGCTTTGGAACCACTTTTTTGGTTCCCAGCTGTGCCGTCCCATGTCATTGGTATTCTGCCAGGGTGCCTGGCCGCTTGCAGGGGGGAAATCCTTGGGGCTTGGTGGCGGGGGGAGATTGCCAAACACTGAGGAAAGCTGAGTGCCACGGTGAAAATACAAAAGCGGTGCATTTTATCATGTAAAAATCGGATTACCTGCTCCCCTCCTCCTGAGAAAGTCTGCTGTGCTCTGGAATACCAGGCCTGGTTGTTATACACAAATAAGAGACCATTAATGTCCTCCTCTGAGTCTGTACTTTAGCTTACATAAAATCGGATCCCATAAAATCAGATCCTTTTTTTTTTTTCCTAATAAGGCACTTAAGCAGCCTTAAATGAAGATTAATGTTCCATTACACATTTATCAGTTACGTTATAGGCTGAAATGCACTGGTCACATGCAGATTGATCTTCTGTGTGAAATAACAGCAAAAATCGATTTTATTTTTTTTCTAAAACCAGTATGTCTAGAAAAATGCTTGTTTGCATCAAGTCACTCCCTTGTTTTATTGAGTCTGTCTCTGGGGCTCCGTGTGCATCGGGGCAGTGCGTTGCCCAGAGTGAAGCCGTTGGTAAGCCCAGCTTTAAACCCCAATCTGTGTGAGCGTCCGCGTCATTCCTTCCATCATATTTTAGCTTAACCTTATCATTTGTCCTTCGAATTCAGAGCACTGTATAAGATCTTTTTATTGACAAAAAAGAGAGGAGAAAGCAAGATGAAAGGATTATAGCTTCCATTCCAGCTCATACCGTCTATGTGTGCTGGCTGGCAAGTGCCCGAAGAATTGCTCTTCCTGCTTTTGCATCTGATTTTGCTGCATTTAAAGTTTGGTCTCTGGTGCTTTCTCAGAAACTCTCTTTTTGGGATGCTTGGGGGAAGTTGTTGGCATTTGGGTAATGAAATGCAGGTGTCTGCTTTGTGTGACTTCAGTATAGAGCCTGAAGGTGATGGAGGGTTTTTTTGCTCCTTTATTTCTTCGTTGGGTAGCTGTTGATAACTGTTATTTTTGCCCTGCATCCACAGCTGGCACAGGCTGACTTAGCCATACAAAAGTCATCCGAGTGATGTGATTCACATTAGCTGAGGACCTTGTAGAAAACAAAGTTTCACTGCTTAATTCCTTCACCCTTATACTTTTAATTTCTTTCACCTAACTGGCCTGTCAGAATGAGAGCTGCTAAGCAACTTCTTCCCTTCTCCCCTTATTGCCAAGCCGTTTCTTTCCTTCCCTGGTGTTTTTGGGGACTTGAGAGGGGCTCTTCCGTCCCGGCAAGCAGTCGACAATTCCCATAATACTGCTGCGAGGAGGCAGGATGGAATTGGTAACACAAAGCTGATTTCCCCTAATTCCTTATCAAAATTGCTGCTTGGGCTGCATGCTTTCCTCGTGAGCTTGTATGGCAGGTTTCAAACCAAGCAGGCTTCAAACCACGCTTTCCTCTCCAGCCGCAGTTAAAGTGTGTTTGGTTTTGGTCCCTGCACCACAGCGCTGTGGGGACCCGGTGTATTGAAAAATGTCTTCCAGGGCTGTCTTCCTATTTATGACACTTCCATGGCAGTGTCATCAATAGGGAACCCTCAGGTTTTATGACACAGCAAAATAACATGATGGGGGAGTGTTACGTTGTGGCAAGCTGTTTACCAGAAAGGAAAGTAAAATGATTTCCAGGCAGAATATCCTGATTTTTTTTTTATTATTTTTTAATATGTTTTGGTTTTACGCTTTACAGCATATTTTGAAACTTAAGCACTTAGACTTTTAGCAAGAGGAGGGGAAGGAAAAAAAAAAAGAAAACCTGGCAATTTTTAGTTTTTATTTCAGCACATTTTAAAACTTGTCGCTCTTCCAAACAGCTGTCGGTCACTACGAGGATTCTCCCTGTTGGTGCTGGTACTTCATCATGCTGCAGCTGGTGATGCCTTTCACGCAGAACGGCTCTTCTCTCCATGTTGTTCCGCACAAAGCCTTGACAAATCAGAAATACTATCTCTGTCCTTGCTCTTTTTTAGCTTCAAGCTCTCGCATTGATGTTCTGGATTTAGTCTTTGGAGTTTTGAAGATCTGAACTTCACGTCGATGCAGTACAGTTTATTTATGAGCACTGACATATGTATTAAATGATTCACTGTAAATGACAAAACAGTGGCTATTTGTCATGTAATTTTTTAATTATAAAAAAAGTGATCAAAGAGAAACAAGGTAAAGAGAAGATGAATCCTGTTCTTAGCTTCTGAGGCTAATGCTTTTCCGCTCTCTCTATCCTAATGACGTTTTTTGCAGTGGGATGTAGGCACCTTTAAATAGTCTGTTTAAAATATAATTGGTAAATGCTCAGCTACAGTATCGTACTTCAGTTGCGCAGAATTTGCATATAACATGGGGATGGAGAAATACAGTAATGCTGACTGAAGGATTTATGGTGCTTTGGTGCATGTGGCTCTAGAAGCTGATTTTTTTGAGACTGTTTATCAGTTGTCTGGCAATGTGTGATTTACAGGTACTATAAATGATGCCAGCATTTACAGTTTCACTGTTTTGAGTTAAATGCTGTTCTAGGGAACTGCACTTGGTTATACGTTTTTTTCGTACAAATAACATGGAACCAACTTCCAGTTACAGGCTCCTTGCTCAGCCTTCACCATCCACATTCATGGGCTTGAAAGGGAGGTGCACAATCTGTGCACACCTTCTACGGCACTGCCTTATATGTGGGACCAGACAGCCGCACTGCCCTATGGTGTGATCACATTGTTTAACAACAAGAAAAAGCTTTTATTTTATTTATTTATTTAGCATTGCAAAAGGGAAAGACAAGATTATTGAGCTGGTTGGGACTTGTGTGTGTTACTTAAAAATTTTCTTTAAGGTCCCTTCCAACCCAAACCACTCTATGATTCTATAAAAATAGCTCCTGGAGGGCCAGCTCAATTCATCCCTGTGAGAAAGGAGACCCACTTGGAGCGTAGCAGAAGAAATTGGAAAATACTTTTCAATCAGGTTTATCCTTCTGGTCTCAAGATGATGAAAATGGTGCAATGGGTGAAATTTCCACGTCTGTGGATGTTGTCCTCTGCCCTTGGATATGAATGAGAGGCCCCGTGTGTACCAGCGGAGAGCCAGCCTGGGTGATGCATTCACATCCTCGGAGCCATTACCTGCTCAGCCCCTCCTCAAAGCCAGCCAAACAGCATATGTACTCGCGTCCTTCTTGCTTTTATAAGTCTTCTCTTTTGTAATCCATATTTCTCTTTTCTTCAGGGGGCCCAAATTACTTTGTTCCACTCTTGCAAATCAAACAGTGTTGCATTAACTTTTCTTCCCATGAGTTCTCTCTTCCTGGATGAGCATCTGCAGAGCTTTAGCGTTTTTGGATGTCTGCGCTGGCATATTTTGTCATGGGTTATCCACAAGGCTTACAATCCTGTAGCCATTTGTATTGTTCTGGCGACACAATTCTTAAAAAAGTTTCTATTATGCTTCAGTTCGTATTTATGGTATTCAGTGGTATTTGGAACCGTTTTTCCATTATTTATTACACATTTCTTCTCTGCTTCTGCAGTTGAGCAGGATGTCAGGATTATTTTTACTTTTTTTCCCCTGCTCTGTATGGGATTCTCTCCTTGCTTTGACTCCTGTGAGGCTGTAATGTTTTCAGCTGGTTCTTCTATTCATGTATAGGTTTGGCAGAAAAATCACAGTGAGAGCTCAAGTGTGTGGCCAGGCGGCTGTGAGGGGGTGTGGGAGAACACTTCATGTGCTGTTTTCTTTCAGGGTTGTTTCCTCCAGCTTGTTCAGGCTCAGTTATACACCTTTCACAACTGCAGGACCTCAAGCCAGCAATTCATCTCCCTGACTTTAGAAACTTCATGGTCCAGCAGCTAGACTGGTGTATGACCCCTTGCTTTTCCCTGGATGAGTTATGTTCCATGTGCTGCATGGAGGGAGTTGAGAGCAGTACTTGGAATATTTTTGGATGGTTCCTGATCCTCGAGTCAGTTCCAGTTTCAGTTTTTGGTGGTGAGCAGCACTGATCAGTTTATAATCTCCACTGTTCCTCAAGGGACATGGAGGCACATGCACGCTTTGCAGACAACTTCATATTTTTTTAATGCTTTCTGCAACCACAGAGTCCACGCTGTGCATGCAAGAGTCGCTGGCATGGCATTTGCGTGCATTGGCGCTGCACTAAAGATCCGCTGCCCTGGAGAGTTGCAACACTTGATCTGCAAAAGTGCTTTCAAACCAGCTTTGGATGAACCGGGTGAATCGAAATGCACCCATCCTGCATGGCTGCATTTTGGGACAGCAGCTGGGTCAGGCACTCTTTAGTCTTGATTGAATCACCTGCAAATAGCTTTGAATTCAGTCACTTGCAAAGAGGAGTTTGGAACAGAGACTGACATGACCTTGATGTCCCGGCTAGAGTGGCAGAAGTTCTCTCACTGTACTGGGAGCAAGTGTCCCTTAAAGAGGGGACAACACAGGCAGGTGGGAGCAGTAACCTCTGCAGACGTGGACCAGGAGTGGAAGCTCTTGCTCAGCTGGCTGACCTTTGCGTTGAAGCAGGTAACAGATGCTCTGATGGTGGGTTAGTGATGATGTCCAGAAGCACCTGTGCTGAAGCGCTGGATGGGGAGGTGGATCGAAGAAGGGGATGGATCACAACGGGTTTTACAGGAGCAGTGACACATTGCTTTTCCTCCTCATAGCCCAACTCTTCTCTCGCCTGTGTTTTTTCAGCTGCCTGTTCTTGGCCGGCAGTTTCTGAAGCTCTCCTGCTCCTGAGCAGAGCCTGCTTCCTCAGCTGCTCTGGTTTCCGGGGGATCACCTGTGCCATAGGAGATTACTTAGGGCTCTTGCATCAAAATATACCAACCAAATATTTGGATACTGTGGCCTTCAGCAACAAAAAAATCCTGTTTTCTCCTTGATCCCGGGGAGTAACCCTGCTGAGCAGGATGGAGCAGTCAGTAGTGAAATTTTGGGAAGGCAGGTAGCAGTGTGCATCCCTTTCATTCCTATTTGTGCCATCTACATCGGACTATGGTTGGGAAATGTCCTGACTGCGTGGAAGAAATCCCCAGTAGAAATTCTGAACCCTGTACAATTGTTCAGAAAAGCTAAGACTGAAATGAGCTGCTTTGTTAGCTTTTATCATTGATTTTAAACTGGTGATTTTTGGCTAGATTGTAGCTGTCATTTCAGCCGTAGAGGAGGCAGCTGTGCATGGGAATGGGTGCCTGTGCTGGGGTTACTCCTCACCAGCCTGTACGGGCCACCTCCTGGGGTTTTGAGCAGCATCTCTGCCTTTATTCTGTCATTTTAAGTGTTATTTAAGAAAGACTTCTTCTTTCTCTAGCTTGTCTCCAAAAAAAGGAGGCCCCTTTAAATTGTTTCGTGCTTTAATTGCACGGAAACAGCAGAGGTGCATATGGCAAATGCTTCCTTGCTGACACGTTAGCAGCAGGTCTCCGGCATCTCACCCCCTTGGCTTCTGCATAGCTGAGTTGTTTTGTTTTCATTTCAACCTAAGTGGCACATGAAGTAGCTCCTGCCACAGCTCTTTGGATGAAAAATGTCTTGGAAGCGACCCAGGGGGCAGATCCTGGGCTCTCTATTGCTGCAGAGACATCCAGCGGCCCCCTTGCAGCTTGCAGCTGCTCCCTTCTTCCTCTGCTGTGAAGAATTTGGCCAAACCTGCTGCTTGGCTGGGTTTACCGGGGAGCAAGGAGAGGTCTCCAGGAAAGGTCTCCTGGAAGCACACAGCGTAACTGGAGAGCATATGTTTGAGGCAGGCTAGAGGGACTGAAAGTTTCCCAAGGTGAGGTGGGATAATGCCATGCTGTATGTTTGGAGGCGATCGTTTGGGGAGTTAGATTAATTGTTGCTGGATTTGTGGTCATCATTCATTGATGCAGCTGAAGATGGGGGGAGATGATGGCGTCTGTGATCTTATTTTTGTAGATTTTTAAGGGTTTTCTAGGGAACACCCAGTCAACTGATTGGGAGGCTTTTTATTGTAGAGCTGTTAGGATAGATCGGTGGGTCTAAAGGAGGCTGAGACCCCAAAAATGTGGAATTACAGATAATTGCATTAAGAATCCTTGTGCTTAAAAAAAAAAAAAGACACCTTCACACACGTCCACAGGAACTATTTTTTCACTTTGTGTGAAACAAGACTGCGTAGAAGTATCAAAGTTGCCATTTTCCGTTAATGGCAAGATGTGTTTGATGTATTTGAGAGGGTGTTCCAGCACTGATGGACATTTGCCCAGCTTGTTTGGAAGGCCTTCATGCCACCTGCATGTCGCTGTGCACCTCACGTATTCAATAATCAGTGCTTCCATCCAACATTGTTTGTCTCATTGACTGGATAACATACTGAGACATTTCCAAATCTCAGTATCTAGGAGACCCTGCATTTTCCATGGCACCCAAAATAAACCTTGGAGGTCAGACAGTTACTTTTGGGTTGTGCAAGTTGTATTGGAATTTTTATTTAGCTTTGGGTTGTTTTGGCCATAGGCACCTCAGTTATTTGTAGGTGTGGGGGTACAGTGGAAACACATGTGGGTGTTAAATGTTCTTCGTGATAGGAGACTAAATCATCTGTCTCAGTGCCACCGTTTCATCTTGTATAGACCAGGCTTGTTGCAATACGTCCTGCCCCAATCCTCCTCGCAATGGGGCTGTTTCACTGCCTTCTCACTGCAGCAGTGGGTGGTAGGTCAGCAATGCTTCTCTTCCTCTCTCCTGCCCAGTGGACCCAGGTGGTGTGCCACTGATGCTTTCAGTGAGCTTTCAGTTATAGGTCTCAAAGGAGTTCTGCTGTAACAGGAGATGCTGCACCCCGGCGTCGGAGAGGAAGAATTCATCTCTGCACTTCCAGCATCACTTTGCACTGCCACCATCACCTGGGGTGCATGGCACCAAGGTTGGATGGGCTGAAGAGCAGGGACAGACTCCTGTGTGCACCATGGCTCTCAAGGAGTCTACAGGTCCCTTTCCTGGGGACCGTAGCTGTGCCAGATCGGTGATATGATGGTGCAAAAGGTGCTCTTACTAAGTTTTGAAAGATGCTAATCATCGCTACATGGAGTGGAGAGGTTGCAACTAGCACAGCTGGAGGCATCTAGCAGACCCATCTCTGTGTGATTATTTTCACCATCGTGGTGGCACATGAGAAAGACTAAGAAGTAGTTTGGGAAGGAAATAAGTGTGGAAGAACAAAGAAAAAAAATTGGACCTCTGAGTCTAAAAAGTCCAAATCTAATACCACCCATGTGTGGTATTAGATACTTGATGCTTTTACTGTTGTAATAAAGATGTATGTGCTTCACATCTTAGGAGAGACTTGTTGAGCTGCTGCTTTTTTTGGGAGAGGGGCCATCATAAAAAGAGTTCAGCTCCAGGCCAAAGTCAGTGTTTACCTCTGGAGGTGCATTCCTCATCACTGGTGGGAGGAGGGCAGGAGGAACCTAGGAGGATGTAGCTGCTTTTTCACAGTGTGGTAATTATCTCTCAAGGTTTTCCTCCAAAGCAAAAGGTTTTGTTGATGGCGCAGCTACAGCTACTACATAATTTTATCTTAGTCTAATTCTACATGTTGGGGTTGACCAGCTAGGTATAATGATTGCATCTTTAAATTATTTTTAGAAAGGCAAAGCAAGGGGAAGTGAGTTCTCAAAAAGCAGATGATGCTCAGAGCCGTACTTAGACGTGTACAAAACATTGTATAAATCACTGTTCCTGTACCTCAGGGCCTTTTACTGTACCTTGCTCAGTAAACCATATCTTGCTCTTAAACCATGAAGACAGAAATAAAATTAAACAGGAGAGCTTACTGTTGGTTTCCTTTAAACTGTAGAGGTACTTGGGCACCGTACCCATTACGGTAAGTGCTGGAGATTATGCTTAGATATACAGGAAAGTCATGTACTAAGGAGAATTTAACCTGGCTTTTCTGTAGTCCTGCATAGTACCTCCCATCACACCAGCATGCCTGGCTCCAGCACTACATTTCCAAATCCCTTTGGAAATAAATCATAAAACAATCTTTCTTCCATGAAATTTGAGTTTTAGGAAGTGACCTCAAGGTGCCTAAAGTCAGTGGAAAGGGTCTTGTTGTCTTTAATCAGATCCCTCATGCTGATTTCTGTTGGCTTTTCAATCATCTAGTGCTGACTGTGACCCAAAAGAGAACTACTGGGCAACAGACTGAGATGCTGTAGTGACCCACCAGCTCTGAAAAGTGTTCAATAGCAAACACACATCCGAACATTTTGTGTGTGTTGTGGAAATCTCTACTGCAATTCTGTGATGTCCTTGTAACAGCTATAGCGATCCCTTATATAGAAGCAGGAAATATTTAAGGTGGTCTCAGTTTATTATTGTGTAGTATTATTTTTAATGAAAACTATTGGTTTTTCTGCAATGGGAAAGCACATAGGATAAATGTCCTGATTCATTGGATATTCTGGTTGAGTAGTACCAGCATGGCACTAAGTACTGGTTTGAAAGAGGCTGTGCAGGTGAAATCTGTTGTATGAAAACTTTGCTTTCTCACTAGAAACATACCATCTCTAGTGCGTTTTTCCTCTGTGTGCAAGAAAAAAAACAACCTGTAGTACTGCCAGCCCATAGTCCTGTAAAATCTCATCTGTCTTCAATGTTTTGTCTACTCATTCTCCTAGAAAAAGGGAAAAAAAATAATCAGATGCTAGAACTGCATTCTGTAATGGTGGTGTTAATCTTCCTATCACTACCCCTAAAGTAGCTGAAGTTTAAAAAAAAAAAAAACCACACAGAACAGAATTTAGTTAATTTCCTTTGGAAACAGCAAAAAATGTTAGGTCCTGTGACTGACATATAGTGCACCTGGGTTGTTGGGCCTTTCACACTAGGGTTACTTTAATTCCACCCTGTGTGAATGAAGAGAAGGATTGCAATGCGATTCCCCTTCGCTTCCCCATTTGTATTTTACTGTGCGACGTGTGAAATCTCTTCTCAGGGGCTCACTAGCGGTATTTCTCCTTTTGAGACTGAATAAGGAGAAGATGCTCCCTAGGAGTATCGTGTTGCTGTTGAGAGCTATTCTGTTGGAAATCACTTGTTGCTTTAATACATCAAAAACATGTATTGAATCAGCAGAAATACAGCTTGCAAACAAAAGAAAAGAAGAGGCTAATTTTGATGATAAAGAAGGTAAGATAAGCCTCAGCAGGGCAAAGTCTGTCCTATAATAGAACAAATGACCTGATGATATGAATTATAGCGTATTAATTCAAACCAGGCCCTCCCTGCTGGGAAAAACTAGGTATATGAGCTTCTGTGGTTTTTCTGTCAGCTCTCTTTAGCTGTCAAATTGTAGTATTCTTGTTTGCTCTTTGAAAAGTGAATGCTTAAAATACGCTTTCTGCTGATGCAAATGGCAGTTCCACCGTCCGACTGGGTAACTGGGCTAGTTTAATTTGTTGGAGGTATTTTTAGTGCAGCTTGAGTAAAATGCTGTAAAACCGTGGTGCGCTTTCTCTGTTTCCTTGGGCATTATTGATTTTATAGCACTGCACTCATTCTTTTCCCTTTCACCAAGATTACTGCTGCATTCGCCCAGCTGGCTGGAACAGCATGTTTCCAATAGCATGCTGAAATGTGGTAATAAACACGGAAATTCTGCATCATGGAGACAAACAATTCATAGAAGGGGAGAAAATGCTTAATTTCATGGCTGTTACTATCAACAGGCAGAGGGGAGCGTGTTCTGCCTATGGGTTCAAAGGAACAGAGCATCACCACTCACTTTGACTTTTCTTTTTCCCCTTCTGCCACCGCAAGGTGTTACTCTAGAGTAATTCTCATCCTGCTTGCTGTAATCTTGGCCTTTTCATTTAGCAAGTCAGTGGGCTAATTTTCAATATAACTGTACTGTTCACCAGCTATGCTGGTTTGAGTAATTTGAAGGAGAAAGAGAGCCTATGTGATACATAATATGTATTTATTTTATTTTTTTTTTAATCTTTTTTTTCCCTCCCCTCCCTTAGGCCATTGTTGCACTTCAAAGGCAAAAGTTATCTCTTTTTGGCTCAAAAATACCTTTTGGCAGTTGAAAAAACCAAAAACCAAAAAACCAAACACAACAGCTTGATGGGAGTGAAGGAGTAGTTGGTAGTGAAGGAAGAGTTGCTGGTATGCAAACTATTAGAGGAGCTTGGGCCCTACAAATCGATGGGTCCTGACGCTATCCACCCAAGGGTGTTAAGAGAGCTGGCTGATGTCATTGCGAGGCCATCTCCATAATCTTTGAGAAGTCATGAAGAGCAGGGGATGTCCCAGAAGACCGGAAGAAGTGTAATGTCACCCCCATCTACAAGAAAGGCTTAAAGGAGGATCCAGGAAACTGTAGGCCCATCATTATCCCACTCTACAAAAAAGATGTGGACAGGCTGGAGAGGGTCCAGAGAAGGGACCAAGATGATCCAAGGACGGGGAAGCCTGCAATGTGAGGAAAGGCTGAGAGAATCGGATTTGTTCAGCCTTGAGAAAAGAAGGCTCAGGGGAGACCTTATCACCACATTCCAGTATTAAAAGGGTGGCTACGAAGAAGATGGAGACTCCCTTTTTACAAGAAGTCACATGGAAAAGATGTGGGCTAATGGGTACAAGTTACTCCAGGGAACACAGGAGGAAATTTTTTCACAATGGGAACAATCAGCCACTGGAATAATCTCTCCAGGGAAGTGGTGAATTCCCCAACATCGGACACTTCAAAGATTCAGCTGGACAGAGTGCTGGGCCATCTTATCTAGATTGGGCTTTCGCCAAGAAAGATTGGACCAGATGATCCTTGAGGTCCCTTCTGATCTGGTATTAAGTGATTCTGAGATCCTGTGAAAGCCATCTTTGCTGGCAGAGGAGGAGGGTAGCTAAGGAAGAGGGATATCACAGTCGGGGGCTCCAGGGTGCCAATTTCCAGTGATCCTCATGGAGGGCAAATTCAGAAGACATTGCTGCTTTCTTCTTTTGGGCAAAAAAATAATCAAATGGAAATCAAACAGGCCTATTTCTTATAGGAAAAAAGTGTAATTAATAGCAGTAAGGTAGATCCTTACTGGTCCTGCCTGGACTAGGTTGTATTATAGGGAAAGCCAGAGTGATTTTTCTTTGTAGTTTAGGGGTTTTTTTTATGGTTGCGCAAAGCTCATTGCTTTAATCTCTTGAGCTTCGTGAGATTTTAACCTGATTTCGTGTGTGGTCAGCACAGAGGGAAACTTTTAGATGTATCTGCAGCTTGAAGAAGATGAAAGATTGGTTATCTCAGTGCAATAAAGATGAAAACAAATACACCTGTGGTAGTAGAAGAATTAACATATATTTGTGGTAAAACACTGGAGATCCTCCATTCCCCATTCAGTGTTTACTTTTTAGCTGTGGAAGCAAAATGTGTTCTGTCAAAGATGCAGCCATGTACATGACCATCAGAAATAAGAGGTGGGGGGATGATGAGTGAATTAATGAAGTGCTGAAAGAGCTGATAAAAGAAAAAGCACAATATAGGCATGTCTCAAAAAAAAAAAAAAAAAAGGAATTGCTTAAGGTTTCCAATGTCAATCTTGTATTCTAAGAATTGACCTCCCCTTTTTTTAGCTCAGAAGAAACTTGGGGTACAAAGTACAGCATCTGAGGGTGTCTGTATTCTTCTCCTGACCCGCACATAAGATGTTAATCTTAAACCTGCTGCATTTAATTTGGGGGTGGTGTAGACACTTTTGATCTGCCTGAGAGATTTTTCTCACCAGCGTTTTGCAGATTGGAGCTTGTAAATTGCCTCTCAAATCTTGATAATTAATGGTGGTGGGTGGTGAACATGAACTGCAAATGGTTTGAGGTTTTCTTATTCTTTTTATTTTTGGCTTCTAAAAATCTGTATGCCCCCAAAATGCTCAGGAAGACAAAAGGGAAAATTATATTTGTGGAAAAGTGGGGGAGGAGGCAGAACGGATGCTTTATTCTGCTGCTGTTCGAAGTACTGCGTTTCACATCCTCAAAACCCTCTGCAGGCATCCCAGTGAATGAGGACCAGCACCTCGCTTCTGCGTGATACCCAGACCTCCTCACCGTGGGCTTCTGTACTTGGGCAAGAGAGGATTCCCCAAGGTGGGGGCAGCGTAAGGCTGGAGAGCATCACGGTGTCATATTGCTCAGATTTCGTCTCTTGCAAAATTAATGCTGCTTTTCTCTCTCACTTTTTGTGTGTTGTGTTTTTTTTTTTTTACTTCTCTGCTAATTCTGGGTTGTGTTAGTTATCCGTGTCGCAGTGTTGTCAGTCTCACTGCACTATGTTTACAGTAGTCCAAGAAATGTGCCTGGAAATGTGTATTGGGCTTACCTTGGAGGTCATTTTGGAGAAGCTTTCTCAGCCTGATTTATTGGCACCAGGAGAAATTGCCTCCGTATTCCAAGTATTGGTTGTGTAGATTTTTTCAGATACTGCTGTGATTACTGTTCTTTTATGTAAAAGGTAAAACTTCCAGTTCTTGTATTCGCATTTGTTGCCTTTAATCACAGCATGTCTTTGAACGTGACCATATTTTTAGTAAGGTTGGTGTGTGCTACCAAAGTACTGTGGGAGAGATTTGACTGTGGATGTTTTTTCCCTTCCTTCCCCAAAGCTTTATCCTTCTGCATTCGTGTTCTGCATCTCGTTGCTCCAGATTACTTCTGCAGCTCACCGGTCCTGGGTGACAGGGCTATTGCCATCTTCGGTGCTAATCTACGATAAAGTATTTTGCGATTTGTTTTGCTGCATGTTGGTTGTGTATAAGGCTTCACAAAAATCCTCTCCCAAAACCCAACACACTGCTACATTACAAAATACGTTTGTTTTTTATCGCTAAGCATCTGTTTCCCTTTTGTAAATGGTCCCTGCTGAGAGACAGAAAAAGAAAGAGGAAGAATAGTTGAATATGGCAACAGCATAATTCATTCGCCAGGTGCTTCTGTGAGCGCAGTTCGGCTGTTCTGTGACAGAGATGCTGGGTTTGCGGTATGCGTACAGCCTGTGTGCTGTCCCACCTACACACCTCCTCCTCTTCTCTGGGCTTACATCCTGTCTCCTGTGCTCTATGCCACACAGCTGGCCACATCCTTTTCCCTGGCATAACAGAACTAGTTATATTTTAAATCAGAAATCAAAGTTACTGTTTTCAGACTCTGCTTACCTTTGGGCTCCTGCTTTTATCTGAAATCTGAAACAGGGACTCTGTGGTGAAAAACTTGATCGTTTTTACTCCCTCGTTTGTTTAAGCTGGTCTATTAAAAGCTATTGTCTTAAAGCAAATTTACATCCTTTAAGAAAATTAGTCCACATTTAATTTCCAGTCCAGTTAGCAGTTCCCCTTCCCAGTCTGCTGTTTCTCCTTGATCTCCCACACCTCTGTATGTCTTGACCTACCTCCTGAGCAAGCACAGCCTGCCGGATGCTTGAAATCATTACGGGTCCTCGTTTCCCACCCCAACAGTGAGACAAAGACCCGTTACCTGAATGCCAGCTGTCATGCTCTTTGGACTCACATGAAGATGAATTGTCAGCTTCGACCTTCACTGCATTGCGAAAACTTAAGAACAACTAATACAGTTTACAAAAAATGTTGTTAAAAAAAATAGCTCAAGGGGGATCTTCTCACTGCCTGCCACTAACAGTGTGAATGCCTGGTTTCAATTCCTGCATTTTCGGATGGGTAGCTGACTGTGGCTAAGGAAGAAGAGAAGGATGGGGTGATTGGAAATTTATGCTCAAGTGTGTGTATATAGGAGGAAGGAAAAAAGGAGAAATTATGTTGTGGAATATACTGAATATAAAGAAAAATGCGCGTACAGTGAGAGGGTTGGTGCTTAGAACAGGCATTGAGCATATATGTGTTGTACACTTTGAGCAGAATGTGCTCATTTAGTGGAGAAAAGCATTTCTCTGTGCAGAGCAAGATGGAAGGTGGAAGCTGGTCTGTGAGTAGATGTGAGAGGTGGTGCTGCATCCAGAGTCCTTCCCCTTGCATGGTAAAAGCTGCCTGTCAGGGGACCTGTGGCTGCACTGCCAGAAGCAGAATCGCTCTTGGCCCAGCTGGCTACATCCTTGTTTCTGTGACTTTGGGGATGAGCAGGGAAATCCCTCCGAGGGCTGCTGCAGAGCCCCATAATGGTGTCCTGATGTGTCACGGTGCTGCCTGGGCAGGGGCAGGTGTGCTGTTGAGCACACAGGGAAATAAAACCCCAAAGAAAGTCTTGGGGTTATACATTTCTGATGGGATGAATGCTGCTATATCCTAGATAAGAGCGCCTATCTACTGTTACAGATAAAGTTCTTGTAGTCAGCATGGAGTAAGATGAGCCACGTCCTTTTAAGTAAATACCTAGAAGTAATGAGTTAAGAAATTGTGTGTATGGTCTTCTGCTATAGCTGAACTAAACAACTCAGCAAAAAGGGGTGGTTCTCGTTTTCCTCTAGGTCTTTCTCCTCTTCCCAAAGGTTTGGCTGGTAGAAAGGCAAGCCAGGTCATCTCATCCAACTTTGAAGTTGGTTTTGTTTGAGTGTGGAACCATGTGGTCATTAAACAGTTCGTGGTTTTAATTATCTTTTAAAAAATATAAAATATTGCAGCTATAAACTAGCTTTTTCTTCCCCCTTTTGTTTTATGTGACATTTGAATTGTTCAGGGAGTGTTATTCCATCTTAAAATGGGGATAGTTGCCTTTTTGAGCAGTGGAGGTTTTATGGATCCAGTAGAGTAATGATCATGTAGAAAAAATATAATACAGCTGGGTATCAGCTTTCACATCTATTAACATAAGATCTTTAATTGATTACGGGGGGTATTTTGTCTGAACAGTTGCAATTAGCAGCTCTTAATGACTCAAACGCTTTGTAAGAAAGCTGACTTGATGGGTAGATTGGAAAAAGGAACAGGAGGAGTAGACACTGCTGGATTCTTCTTTCCAAAAAAACCCTGTGTTCTGTGGGAACAGTTGGGTGGGTGGGAAACATATCTGTGTGAGTGTTGCTTTCTTCAAGCCACAGATTTAAGAATAGGGCTGGAGGAGATTTTGAGTTCCTGTCCCAGGGCAGGATTGGTCTACTTGTATCATGATCTACCTATATCAGATGTTTATTGAATGTGGTTTTAAGAGCCTAAGGTGATGGAGACAGCCTGTGCTCTTGTACTTCTCTTCACAAACCCTATTATTTATCTTCTTGAAGCTCTACATTTAGAGGTTACCTTTTGTCAATATTTTTCTTTCTCTTTTGCCATCTTTAGGTGAAAGTGTCTTGACAACCAGGCGGAAAGGTGGATTATTTTTCAAACAATGAGCGTGCGTCTCTAGACATGATTTGTGGTTTGGTCCAGCTGGAGCTGTCTGAATGAAGCTATGGGCTGTGCCTCCGCCAAGCATGTTTCTACTGTTCAAAACGAAGAGGAAACTCAGAAGGGGAAAAACTATCAGAACGGAGATGTGTTTGGTGGTAAGTGTTGCAGGATTTCATCTTTCTCCAACATCATGGAAAGTACATTTGGAAGCCTTAACCTTTCACAAAATATAAAGGAAAACGCATGTTAAAATAAATCATGATGATAGTGCAGTTGGCCCCTCCAAGGAACAGTACCATGACAGCTGAAACAGAGGTCAGGGTGCATTTCCTTAGTGGAAAATTAACATTCTAAGTACTGCATTGTCTTTTAACTCTGTGCATCCTTGGATAGTTCAAAGACAACAAGTTGCGCAACCCCCTCGTATTTATATGTGTGTCTCTGTTATATATTTGTCATTAGGTACCAAAATAGGGGACTCATTTCCTAAAAATCAAAATCTATTTAGTAAGAAAAATAATTCCTCAATACTGCTGTCCTGTAACAATAAAACATTAGTTCTGAAATCCTATAGCAATCAGGGTTTGAAGGTACAATGAAACTAGAAATAACCTGTGAGGGATTCAGTGGTACTGGGAAGCTCTGAATGTGGGAGGAGAAATTCTGTTTCACTGTATGCGAAGACTGGCCTATGATCCAGATCTTGACAGACACACGTGTGTGTCAGGAAAGGTTAAGTGAGATAAAATTCATAGTCAGCTTCATGATTATGTCCTTTTAATGACAAGAAGCCTAAAGTAACTTCTGCAGGCAGAGGATCAAGAAGACCAAAGGAATTTTAAAGGGCTCCCACTTTATAGAGCTGGACTGTTGTCAATGGTATCATTTAGCTATTCTGGGATCCATTTGGGGGCTGTTAATCCTATCAATGTCAGGAATTCTACCTGTTGTTACTTATTTTCTGGCACATACTTTAGTTTAGGTTCGCAGTTTGTTCTTGCTAAAGATCCAGTTCCACGACTGATCCTTTTTTACCAAAGAGTTGGTGTTTGTGACTTGACTTGTTGAATGGTAGCCAAAATGAGCACAGAAGCCACATTTTTCCCTTGCTGCTGAGGGACAGTCTCTAGATCAGGAACTGGGTGTATGAGAAGGATGAGCTCGAGTGTACCTGGCTTTACTACTGTCCTTTTGGGACCCATAAATGATCAACAGGATGCTTAGATGCCTAGAAGCAGGAAGCCGCGTGCTTAGTGCCTTGTATAGTTCCTGAACACAATTTTTTAGTATAAAAAAGAGAGGCAAAAAAAATTACACCTTAGCATCATATTTATTGTTCTTCTTAATAATCTCCTGGACTTGCCAGATGCCTAGAGCTCTTTCATAGGAGCCTGAATACTATTCCTGCTCCTTCTTCCGTATCGGAAATTGTAGTGGCAATTGCATTGTTTGTTACGAGTTAGATCTGAAAGCTCAGAGTATTCTGCCCACTTCCATTTTCTATTAAACTTTCGTGTTGTTAGTGCCAAATTAATTCCGTGTAACACATTCTGCAGTTATTCCTTAAGTCATGAAGGAGGAAGTCAGTGCTGTATCAAAGGGTGTCATCACCAGCTCCCTGCAAGGAGAGGGTGTAGTCACGCTAGGTTTGAACAGAGGATCTCAGCTAAGATGATAAATCTTAGCAGAATAATTTCCCAGAGACAGAGGAGCATCCACAGAGTCAACACAGGTTAAAGAGCACTGCAGCACTTTCATCGTGTGTTTGCCTGTCCAGTTCCAGGTGCCAAGAGCTGCTGACTGTTTCCTTCCTTATTTCTGGGAAGGGACAGAAGTCTCTTACGCAGCCAGTGGCCAAGAGCAGAGTATCTCTGCAGCCTGTAGGGACCGAAAATGAACTGCAGAATGACTAGGCAGAGCAAGATCAAGGTGAGTGGCAGGGAAATGGGATCGTTCGTGAGGAGCAAGAGGGTAATGGAAAGGGCATTAGAGGCAGTCTATAAGAGAAGTACTACTTCTTTCCTTGGTGGGGTTGGTTGAAGCCAAGTCCGTTGACTATTTGAGAGATCATCGCTTTTTTTTTTTACTTTTAAAAGTCACTGCAGGCTAAGATTGTACTCCAGTGCCTTATTTCCTCCCCAGCTTTTAACCTTTTCTTCAATTGAACTGACACATTGAGCCAGGTGTTCACTGTAAATTTGAAACTCCAGTGGTTAAGACTGAAAAACCCACCATAAAACCCATGAATTCTGTAACAACAAATTCTGGTTAACTAAAAACAAAACATAAAAATTTCCATCTTATCCCAAACTGTAGAAGGCATGCTGCCTTTTGCTGTAATATATATTTAAATAATTGAGTTATAGGCCTATCAAAGGAGATGTTCTAGAGAAGATTGAATATAATATGATTATTATGTCTTGTTGGTCTCTAATGACTTAAAATCCCTCTAATAAGGATAGTAATAATAAATCTTCATTTATATGAATAAATTCCACTTCAAAGCTGATTTCCAGGGCAATACATAAGAGCTACAATAATGTAAATACCAATGAAGAACAAAATGCCATGATAGAGCATTGAGTGTTGTTGATTTCAGTGTATGTTTTAATAACATAGCATCTCTTGTACGCTAATTTTATTTGTGCCTTCTTAAAAAATCATGGCATGTTCATTTGGGGAGGAGGTTATTGATGTAATTTTTTGTGTAAGAAAATAACTGGTAATGTGACTTGTTGCAGGGAAAAAGACCCCACTTTTAAAATCTGTTAATTAATCTGAGGGGCTAATCCAGATGTTTATATGGAGCTCTTGAGTGCTTTGCAAAAGTGAGAGTAAACATGGCAGGTAAGAATCTTCTGGCAAATTGGGTATATCCATGGTGCAATGGCCGGATGGGATTTTTGTTATTCACTGCAGCTCCAATTGCTAAACCAGTCTAAATAAAGCTGAGCGCAAAGCACAATAGTTTGTAAATCAATTTGTCTCAGAGCAGCTGGGAGAATGCTAGAAAAGGAAATCTTTAGCATCGAGGTATCGTAATGAAGATTGGAAACCTGATTGACGCACATAGTATCTGACTGCTCCACAAGCTGTAGCGTAGTCATCTTCACCACTTCACTGGCTTGTATTATAGACCCACCTTTGTTTTAGAGATGGACATCATGGAGAGGATGTGTGAGGGACCTGATGTCACATCACTTGCAGACGTGCCTGCCCTTATCNTCAACAGTTTTCTCCTGTGTTCATACTTTTCCCCAAAACTTTTGAAGTTACCATAGTTCAAAATGCAAGCAGGAAAGTTAGAGTATTTAATTACGGCGAGTATTGACCTGTCCTGCATGGTGGCAGTCAGTTTGCGGTGTAGGGAAAGCAACAACCAGTCTCACAGGGAGGACTCCTTTTTCTCACCAAATCGAAGAGTTCAGCTCAGCCACCCAAAACAAATACACCATTCTGTAGTGCCTGTAGCTGAACTGGAAGGACGTAGCTTTACTTGGCTTCTTGTCCACCAATACTGCCATTTGAAACACAAAATCTTTAGCAACTCATCATGTGTTTTCTCATGTTGGTGTTTTCTTTCTTCTTATGTATTTTATGGGTTTGTCTCACTTCTGGTAATCCCTGCCTTCTGACAGTCAACTGTCTCCTTCCTTGTGTCTCATCCATGTGGGTATCTCAGTCCGCTGCCCAAGACAGCAGAGCACTGACTTATCTTGATCTATGCCATGTGCATTTGAAGTGCCAAAAGATGCTAAAATAATTGAAACTTTTAAAACATGCCCAATCTACAGAGGAAGAGAACAGCAGGGGAATTTGGGGCTGTGACGTACCTTTCCTAAACATGCATCGTCATCTCCAAAAATACTGTGCACAAACCTTTGTAGAGATTAGTTTGTTTTGAAGGCTTTCCTTAATAGGCAGGCCTAGAACTATCATCTTATTCAAAACTCCAGTCTTGGGTTGTTGCTCAGGACACTTCAAAATACCTATGGGCCTGGCAGGACTGTTCAGATGTCCTTAATTAATATGAAATAACTTCCTAAACCTGCCTTGTTCCCATGCACAAAAATGTGCAGATCATCTTCTGGCCATTTGAAGTTCTGAAATTGGGAAGTTCTCAGGTAAAATTCGAAGCGGGAAAAATACATTAGAAGCCTTTTCAGTGAATAACACCTTCCTGTTACCTCTACCTATCCCTCGACTGTCAGAAAAAAACCACTAAAACTTAGAACAAGAAATTCTTCTGAAAGACAGCATGGTCACCCTCACTGAACAGAACTCTCTGGAAAGCTGTAGCATAAGGAATAGAACTTCTGTCATGTTGACAATGAACACTTGCCATGATCAGAAGGCCTTGCTGCACTAGGCTTCCCATGGACACACATCTCACTTTGCCTGGCAGCATTTATTTTATTGATTCTGTCGGTCAGCTGGTTAGCACTCAAACAGTAATTGCTCCAGCTCATTTGACTGTCCTGACACGCTTCTGCAATGTCAATCTTACTCATTTTAGGGACAGGAGTGATAATGCATAAGGGGAGCAGCACCATGCAGTGTCCTAATACCATACTGGATATTTTGAGACAACAGCCTTTTTAAAAGACATTTTCAAACATGAACAAACCGCAGGTACTCATTCCATGCAGTGCTTAAGCTGAACTCCATGGAAGTGAGTGACACATAGGCACCCACTCTCTGAAAACCTGGTCTCAGGGCTGCAAAATTTTAAATATCACAGTGAGTTTCAAAGAAGGATTTTTTCTTTGCTTAAATTCAAATTCCAGCTGAGCTCCTGACAGGGTAGCTTTCACGTTCTTTGTGATTTCAGCAGCTCATGCTATAAAGTAGAACTTGCTTCAGTGCTTGAAAGCTAAAGAAAAGCAGGTGAGTGCATTGCAACGTAGGGCTGAAGTGCATGAGCACCTTCCAGAATTATACTGGACTCTGTTTTCCCTCACTTTTTTTTTTATTCAGTTGAAATGATATTTTTTTTTTAGTTCAACAACATCTTTGTTTGTATGCACTCTGTTCTAACACAATTTGGTGATAGCCTGCTTCTTATCTAAGTAAACACGGGTCAGTCCTAAACATGTTTCAGGAAGTAAGAGAAAAGAATAGAAGAATAGATCGAAAAACCACTTTGCGTTATGTTCATGTGGGAAGTGTAATAAAATTGCATTTGTTATCTAGGTTTATGATGTATTTATATAACTCTGAAAACACCCTTTGTAAGTCAATAATTTACTATTTTATTCCCATAAAGGAGCAACAGGGTTTAAAAAAAAAAAAAACCCCAAACAAACAAAAACCCAAACCCTCAGGTTTTGTCTAGTTGTGTATTTGTCATCAGTGTGTGCAAAGGAAGTGTTTTCCACATGAATTGAAACTCCGTATTTTCACCTTTTGTGAACAGAAGTGGCTCATCTTTAAAGTTCTCTTGGAACAGGTACTGCTTTTGCAGTATAAGCAAGAAGCTGTTCTGGGCTCTGGGTTTGTCCAGGGATCAGTACCAAAACAAGCTCTTCATCCCGCTCCAGCAAGTAAATATATAGACAGATGTATAAAGAATATAAAAAGAGCCTTTTGTAGAAGGTATAACAGCCCAGCATCTCTCCTGTATTCATCACTACTGTATTCATCACTACTGTATTCATCACTACTGTATTCATCACTACTGTATTCATCACTACTGTATTCATCACTACTGTATTCATTACTACTGTATACATTATGATGAATAACTTCTGTTTTGATAGCACTTCGGACTCTTATCAGGACTGGGCATGACTGAGCTAGCAATTGTCTGAATGTGGATAAAACATGTCATACTTCCCTGTTGCTATCTTCATATCTCATGCAGCAGTTGCCACCTCTTTCATACCATTGACCTTAAAGCTACAGAAGCTTTTTGTTCATTTTAAGTCAAAGTACAGAGAAAGGAGAAGAAAACACTGACCCTCGGAAGCTGATCCCATCCACCACTGGTGAGCAAGCCCATGCTAGGGAGCAGATTGACTGAGCAGATGCACAGAAACAAATGGCTTGTTTTTACGTGCTGGAGGAGTGTTCGTAGTCATTGGCGGCAGGGTGGGGTTTTCTATTGCTGTGCCCTCAGCCATGTTGCAGTGCTGCTTTGGGGAGGCACTGCATTTATATCAATCCAGCACCTGATTTACCAGATAAAGCCTTCCCGTTCTTAGTCATGACTTCTCCTGGCAGGAAGAAAAAATGGGCAATAAAGAAAAATGGTGCGTATTTGGAGTTTTGTCTCCTGTTATTTCAGTTCTTTCCTTTGGAAAAAAATCAGGAAGAACCTAAATGAGATTACTTTCCCAAATGGATAGCAGATTTCTGCCATATAAATGTTGTTGATTTTTTCCTACCTGTAGGCAGAGGACAATTGACTAAATTTAACAAAACAAGTTCTTATTTTTGTTGTTGATTTTTGAGATTATTGTATCAGATGACTGAGTTGATGTAGTAGTGTATGGCCCTTAGCTTAAAAAAATAATCCCTGCAGTATAGACCATGTTTGCTATCTTGCCAGAAGATGTCAAGTATCCTTCTTTGTAGCCCTTTAACCTTAGTATATGGTTTGATATCAAACATTTAACTTAAGTGTTTAACTTAGCTTTGGAATGGTTGAAAGTGTGTGTGGATAATTTTGCAATAGGAAAACTGAAAAAAGAGGGGGTGACTACTACTTTATTTTTTGTGAAAACATAATTTTGTAAATTTTTCTCTTGCACAGGAGTGATTTTGAAATTGCTTGACACCTTAAGAAGAGTTGGACTTAAAGCAGTGTGTCCATAAATTAACCAGATAGCCTTCAGACTCTATAGTTACCTTCTTCTGGCAGTTAATTGTCTTGCAATGTTTACAACCCCTTGTCATGGTGTTTGATGAGGGAATTATTCTGCAATGTCATTCTACTTATTGTAAATGCACCTTCTCTGGTACAGCCACTGGTGCAGTCTGGGTTTCAGTCTGCAGTTTCTGGTGTCTGCTGGGTTTGGCGCGATACACACACCAGCAGGCTCAGCACCGTTAGTGGGGATTTCGAGTATGAAGAGAGAAGGTGAACCAAGGTGGAGAAACTGTTGTTATCCCCATTTTGGAGGGAGAAATTAATCAGGTCATAGCTTCTGAGTTTACTGTAAGCTTTTGCCTTTTGCAGTCTGCACGTGGGTGTTGCAGCACCCAAAGGAGAGGTACCAGAGGATGGGGGGCTCTGAGGGCACCGCCGAGTCTCTGCAGCAGTGGATATGCAGAGAGAGTTAATGTAGTTTTATTCTTGGGAGTGACCCTTTCCACAAGCTGTTTAGCTCAGTGAAGATTATAGTCAAAGTTGAATACAACTGAAGTGCATGGGGTATGCACTTCAAAATTGCATTAGTGTACTATAAACAGGGGCATCCATCCGCCTTGGGTATTTGCTAGAAAGAAGCCAGGATGTGTTTTCTGGCAGCCTTGGTGCTGGAAGAAATCCATTTACTTTATGGTACACACAAGCTTATTTTTTCACTTGATCTTTTAAAGACGGAATCCTTGGCATTCATTGCCCTCCTGTAGGTGCAAACAAAGGAAAATAATGGTAAAAATGCCACGTACTTTCAATTACTGCAGTGTTCCTTTTGTTGTCCTCCAAGTGTTGTATTACTTGGCCACAAAGTTAAAAAAAAACAAAAACAAACAAACAAAAACTAAAGCCAAAACCAACAAAAACACCAAAGACTGAAACTTGTCCAGGAAAACCTCCATCTGAGGGATAATTCCCCAGGTAAGCCTTGTGAAGCTGCATGAGTGCATATTCATTTCAGCAACACAAGGCTGTAATTTGATAGTAGGAATATCTACTGGTAGAAATGCCTATTAAATACAAGGAAAAGATACCTGCCCAGTAAGTATTTGTGTAACCTTGCATACACAGCCAAAGATGCCATTACAGGTTAGTTGCTGGGAAACTTTGGTTTCTAAAAAGCTGCCAAAATGCTTCACTGCCCTGTGTGCTCAGAGTGCAGTGAAACATCAGTTTGCTAACATAGAAGGCATTTTTCCTTTAGGTACTTCTCCAAAATGCTCAGACATTGTAAGCATTTTAAATAAATCCTATAACTCAGCGGTCACACGTTGTCCTGGTCCAAGGCCAAAGAGTTACAGTGTTCTGTCTTCAGCTTGCACCAAAAAAAATTGGAAAAAATAATCGGAAAAAAAAATTGGAAAATTTAGAAAAGTTAAGATTGCTGCTTCATGGGCTTATAAAAAACAAAGCCTGGGTTCTGCTGGGTGGGTGTAATCGTGCCCTGCCACGTGCCATTTCTTCTTATCTGTATGAGGGGGTGCTCTGGCAAAAAGCATCAGGTTTAGGGTGCTCTTAAATTATGTATTTTCTTTCCACTCTTGTAGTGGGAGTGCTGCAAGGGGCTGTTCAGGCGACAGAGGTGCAAAGCACTTCATGTTCTGCAACACTGGGAAACAGCATGAAGTCACCTTTGTTTCAGGATTTAGGCTTTCAGGAATGGTCTTGGTCTATTCAAAGGGGAAAAAGGGTGCATAGGTGTACTTCATGGAAGTCTCCTAAATAGTATTAATGATTATATGTATTAAAATTACATACGTTTTACCCCCTGTATTTTGTCATCAAGTATATATTAAATTTCTAACTGTAGGAACTGGGTGCATCTTGAGATGCTGAAAGTGCGCATCTAATATAAGTGCTCTAAGCACAAGTTTCTTATTTTGATTTTTTTTTTAAGCTATTGTTAAAAACTGCCTTTTCTCACCTATTGGTATTTTACTTTCCTTGAAGAAGTGCTGCCCAAAGGGGAGGAGATTTGGAAAACCACTAGGTTTTTTTTTTTAATTTCTTTTCCACCTAGTCATCTTTACACTTCCAGCGGATCCTAAATATGCGTATTCATGTATTATTTGCACAGAGTGGCTTCCACATGGTTGTAAGACAGCAGGGACAGAATGGGGACGAGTACTTCTAGTCGCATGGAGAGGTTATGTTCGGGATGACAGTAGGAGCAAGGGAGGAGATCATCAATGGTATGAGACAGCATGGAAGAGCACTGACTACATGCTGCAGAGGATTGAGAGTTAATTTGTGGCTTGGCATACAAATGCCAAATGGCTTGGTCAGATGGAGATGTCAAACCAGGGGTTTAGGGCCAGGCAGCCCCTCGCTGCCCGGTGTCACTCCGATTCCAGGAATTTCATAGGGTGTTCCCATCGTTACCGTTGATGGCTTGAACAATACGCCTCTGTAGGAGCCATGTGGGTGGTAGGTGTTTGCTTTCGGGGCTTTAGATAAAGCTTTTGCAATATGGGTGCTGCTGGGGGAACAAATTAACTCTGAACATGGCAACCAGAGTAAAATGGTAATCTTTCCGATAGGTTAATATTATAGCTCTTTGGTTGGCCTGCAAATAAAGTAATGTAATTAACTTTTGTATGTTTTGCATCTGTAAACGTGTGCTGTATTTTATAAATTTTCATTAGTCGCCCCTTCCCTCTTGGTTTACAGAAATACTAGCAATGAGGAGACATTTGTGCTGGCCATGAATCTCCAATATGTTACTGTTCCTGGATAATTATTCTGTCTCTTTCATAATGCAATTAATAAAAATGAGATAGCTGTTGATGTACAAATATTCTTTGAGGTGTATGAGCAGTGAAAATTTGATAGACTAATATTAATGGAAGAAAGCTACTATGCCAGAAAGGATGTGAAAATCCATTTCAAGTCATACGTTGCGGGGCAACAATCTCGTTTAATAGTTGACTGATTGAGAATGGCATTACTTGTTAAGTAAAGAGGAGTCGGCTTTTTTGTTGACAAGGATACTGAAGACACTTCGTCATGTATTTGCAATAATAGGAAACGTGTAATTTTGGGGGTGTGGAGTGGTAATGACTCGTTTTTCCAGGGAACGCTGGAGCAATTGGTCAATACATTAGTGGGGCTGTAAGGAGCAGCATCTCCATTGTTTTTCAAGGGATGCTCACAATAATGATAGATTTTTATTTTTTTTTTCTTTTTGGTCGTTTATTTTTTTTCTGGAATCTGAATAGTTCCTGACAGGTTCTGTGCTAAAATGGTGGATCTTTTGCAATGGAGTACGTAAATAGGTGCAATCTGGGGGAGAGTCAGCAGAGACTGGGAGTTTTGTTAATGATGTTGAAAAATCTGAAAAGAATTAAATATTTAGTGCTTGGCGGTGGTTTTTTTTCCTTTCTAAGGGAGAATTTTAAAAAAGGAGCACTAAAATGGAGTTGAAGTAGCCTTTCCAACCTGTCTGTAGTGTGCTATCTAGAGTGGCTCAAGGGACAACTTTTGGGTTGGTATCAAGGTAGCTTCCAGGATGCGGCATGGAGAGGCGAGAGGATGCCACCTGCCTCTCTTCCACAGCTGAAGAGGTTCTACCACCACTGCCTGCAAGCTTGCTAGGTTTTTGCCACTTCGTTGGATTGTAGAAGTTTTAGCCCTTCTTCTGTTGCAGTTAGTTACATTTGCAGGTTTGCTCCCCAGCCATTCCTCTTCTCTTTTGTCTCTCTCTCCCACAACAAAAAGGTCTATGGCCGTGAAGCCGATTTTTCAAGCTTGGCTTTTGCAGTTCCTGAGCGGCACAGAGTTGTTTTCTTCAGGGCAGTCTCACACAATTTTGTTAAAAATAAATTTGTGGTGTTTAAATGTAGCAAGTGATTGGAAATGCTGCTGCAAGGTTGTTGCAGGGTCGGTCCTAAGCTGCTCCCCTGGTGTGGGGATGCTGGGGCAGGATGGAGCTACCTCCATCCCAAAACTTACCTGGTGGTTTCATACGAACAGCAGTATTTTCAAGGCACAGACCCTTTGTTTTCCTCCTGTCCGTTCCTTTAATTAATCTCTCTGCTGCTTGTTTCCTCTCCTGCTTTCATTTCTCAATTTGATCTCTTTAGTGGGCTAGATAACTGCATTTACTGAGTATCCTTCCTGCCAAGCACTGTGGCTGTAATCTCCTCCACGTGAGAAATGGTTTCCTTTGAACAACCTGGTGTCTGACTCAAAGTTACTTGTTAATTAAATAAAAAAAAAAAAAGGAAAAAGAAAAAAGTGTGCATATATATATATACACACACACACATACGTGTATGAGTTATATAGTTTTGGCAAGCAAAAATATGGGTAGGTGCAAGACAGTTATGAGTGCACACCACCAGCACTCTTTTTTGGCTTCTTAATTACAGACGAGTGCACAAAAGTCTTTATTTTATGATCATGTGGCAGTTTTTTCAATGCTATCTTATATATGGAGTTTCCTCAGATCTTAAATACAAATGGGAGTTTATACAATCTCCAGTTTATCTGGAGATTGTATAATTGAAGACACTACCAGGCGGGAATTGTGTCTTTAGCAATAACTGGATTTTGGGATATTGAGGTTGTATTTTTAAGAGGCTTTCTGAGGTAATGCAGTGAGGTTGTGGTACATTTACCCATGCTTCAGCCAGTTGCTGGCAGCAGGTATCTGACCAGAGGGATTTGTTGGTGGAGTTGGCCAGAGGGTCCCTGACCTTCTTGTCAGGGAGCCATGATGGAGCAGAGTAGCAGCAGAGGTTGCCTTCCTTCATGGGTTCCAGGGAGGTTTCACATTTCTGATCCTCCCTCTACCACTGCATGCAGATGCACGAGCCCCCTTCTCCCCAAGAATTGTTTTTCAAGTCGTTTTGAGTACTCGCTGTCTTCTGCTTGGTCATGCATTTTCCCATACTTCTCTTCCTGTAAAGAGAATTAACCCCAAGGAGCACGGAGGAAGTCTGAGCTAGAGCAGGAAAAGCTTTAGGTCACACTCTGACCGGTGAACTGTCCTCTCCCTGTAGTCTGTAGACCTGGGGGTGGAAGACCCGCATGCAAGGAAGCCAATTGTGCAAACTGTGGCGAGTTGTCTTCCCCGCCCCTGCCCCCCCACCATGATGTTAATAACGAGATTGCCTATGAAGCAGAAATCTTCATGGAAACATCACTTCCTACAAAACAACTCAACAACTCAATTGGTTGCACACCAATATGTATGTGTTCTTTTTCCCCGCCAAAGTACTCCTCTGACCTACTGACCACAAAGGTAGACCTAGCAGGTACACTGCAGTGGGCCTCTGCCCCTGGTGCAAGGTTAGTTAACATGAGTGCAGCAAAGGGGGACTGGAGCACCTCTCTTATGAAGAAAGGCTGAGGGATTTGGGTCTCTTCAGTCTGGAAAAAAGACGACTGAGGGGGGATCTTATCAACGCTTATAAATACTTAAAGGGTGGGTGTCAGGAGAATGGGGACAGGCTCTTTTCAGAGGTACCCAGTGACAGGACAAGAAGCAACAGACACAAACTTGAGCATAGGAAGCTCCACCTAAACACGAGGAGGAACTTCTTTCCTGTGAGGGTGGCAGAGCCCTGGCACAGGCTGCCCAGAGAGGTGGTGGAGTCTCCAACTCTGGAGACATTCAAAACCCACCTGGACACGTTCCTGTGCCACCTGCTCTAGGTGACCCTGCTCTGGCAGGGGGGTTGGACTGGGTGATCTCCAGAAGTCCCTCCCAACCCTATGATTCTATGATCCTTTATACATAATGTTACAGAAAATTATACATACAACTATAGTTTTCACAGTACTTAGACCGTGTGATAGTCCAAATGTAGAGTAGCCTTAGGAACTTTTTGGCCAAGAAGACACCAAGTGGTAGAAGAAACCAAGTAATGACTTCCTTGATTCAGCTACTCATGTCCTGCAAGTTGTGTACTAAATTAAAAAAATTAAACCTATAGACACAAGGGAGCTAAATCATGGCTTCATCGTCATCTGCCACTATATTAGATCAGGGGAAAAAATCAGAAAATCCAAGATACATAAGCTAAGGCATGCGACAAGCAGTCATCGCAGATGTTGGAACGGCACCTTGTCCCTCAGGCAGAAGTCAGGCTGGACCTTCTGTGTGAGAGGACAGAGATACCCAAAGGATTAAGAGCTGCAAGTGGTTTGCAGCACTCGAAGCGCCATTTATGAATGATGGGTTAATATGGCAATATGAAATTTTATGAAATGTGCTTCTGCAGCAACAAAGATCAAGATGACATCCATTAAAGTTAGTAGAGCTGTGCTCCTGTCAAACCTGTCGGTCTCTGAGGAGTGTTGTTGAAAGCTATCATGATTTGGGCCTGGAAAGGGATAGCCTGGTATTGCAGAAGGGAATTTGCTAAAATTTTCCAGTTTAGTGTCAAGTAGGTATCGCCCTTCAGGGAGTTAATGTTTCATAAAGCGCTGGGTGTGACCTGGGGCTGTAGTAGGAACCACTCAACCACTTAGAAAAGAGCTACCCTTATCTTGCCTAGCTTTAGGGCAAGTGTCCTTCCAACACTGCAGAAGTCCTCCACATAGAGTCTGGGGTTTGTTATATTGAATGTCTCGGTCTCCCTTTTTCCCCCAAAACCCCAACCCTAACAGTTACATCCGCCTTTTGCAGAAGCAGTAGTTATCATTCCTAGTTAACACGTGCTAGGCTTGTGTAGGAAGAAGAAAAATACTTGAGGGTGATCTTTCCAGATGCGCGGCAATCTGTGTAGTACATTCAGATTTTTAAACAGTGTTTCTGTCGGATGATTTCTATTTTGTTGGCAGAATTGCTGTGTTGTTTGTGCACCTACACTCGGCTTAATATCTGGTGGTGTCCACTGCCTCGGCTTCCAGCAGGGGCTGTATTTTAGATTGGGTTAAGGTACAGACAATTTCAGTTGGCAAATCTGAATGAGCGTTTTCAGATAGCCCTTTGAGGAAAAATAGGTTGGCTTATTTCCTAAGATATTTTTTCTATTTAGTTCATGTTAGTAAAAACAATGTGACCACTAAGATCAAGAATTGGCTGAGAGCTGGTAACTCTGAGGGTTGACAACAGAGGAAGACGACAGGCTCCTCACCTAGTGCTGGTTGATCTCCGATGAAATTTCATTCTCAGCCCACATCCACATGGATCAGAAATCCACCCCCGCAGCTGCGAATCTCAGCAATTAAGTCAGAATCAAATTAACCTTGTAGAACGAAAACAACCATGTAGATGCTGCTTTCTTAGAGTGCTTGAAGCTGGAGCTAAGAAGATAACTTAGACATCCTCCATTACCTGGTAGTTATTTCGAGAAACATTGATGTATAGGACTTTTGCGACTTCTTTCTCTAACTGTTGACTTTTTTCTTCGGATCTTTGCTGCTGGTATCCAGGCAATTGATACCCACATATAGTAACACAGATGGAATAGTCTGAAGAGCTCATCTCACCCTTCTTGTGCTCCAGAACAGGATGGACTTCAACCTGTGGCACTCAAGACTGATGACTTTTTAAAGACTTCTGATGATGGAAACTACAACCACCCAAGCAATCTAATTTTACTCCTTGACTGTCCTTGTAGTTAATGTTTTGGTTTTTTTTTATCTGATGTCTAGCCTGGCTGTTTCTAGAGTTAAGCCCACCGCTGCTCATGTCCTACCAGTGTAGCTCAGAGTACTTTAGATGATGTTTTGTGTTTAGCATCTAAGTGGCTCACCTGCTGTTATACGGTTCGGTTAAGTAGCGTCAAAATCTCTTATGATTTTTAACAAATATTTTTAGAAAGAGCAATTCAGTCCTTTATCTAAATATAGCTTTTAGCTTTCAAGTCTTTGAGAGGGGAGAGTGCGTGAGTCTTTGATCCTTGGCGTTTCTTGTGATCACAGCACTAAGAGTAGTTTCTGCACCTGGCAGAAAAAAGCATGGTATGGAGAAGTCTGTTAGACACAAAGCTTCCATTTTACAGAATAAACCTGTGTTTTATTACGGATGAAGGATAAATCTTGGCATGTCCTTCCATACGAAGGCAAGAGATACTGAAGAACAAATTTGAAGCACGGAAAATGAAGGTGTGGTTAGAAACTTTTCTTCTCAGTGGTGTGAGTGAAATACCACTTACCTCCTGTTTGATACTTGATACATCAGTAAAAATAGAGAAGAGAGACTCATTCATCATCCCTGGCAACAGCAGAGCCAAATCTGTTCATCCTTAGGTGTCTGAAATGGGAATGCAATGTAAATCAGCTGCTTTTTAAAAATTTTTTTAAGACTTAGTGTTTAACAAAGGATTTCTCCAAAAGTCACACTGAGTCCAGATATATTTGAAGGAGTTATGCTTTTTTGTGGTGTCTGTTCCTTTTTAATTGAGGCAGAAATAGCATCATTACTGATGTTGCTGTGGTAATGGCACTTACAGCGATGTCTGGAAGCGCTGAAGAAATTTTTCTCATAGGGACAACCACAGTTGTTCCCCGCACCCCACCCCCCCCAAATTATTTCAATAGTATAAGTTGATATGCTCATTTATCACTGAAATCGTTATTAATGAGTGCTGTTTTTCTTTGTCACAATGCCATGGCAACCGGGTGACATGTTTGAGTAGAATTATCTGTTTCCAGATGGAGATCTTCATTCATAAGATTTGCCTACTGAGAATTTTTACAACATATTCAACTTAAAAATTCTTCCTCTGTTGCCCTTCCAAAGAGTTTCATGCTAGAGACGTTACCGCTTTCTGGTTTATATCCTGTGATGGATTTTGTGGTGGGTGTTATGCTCGACAATATTTCTGTCTTTTATTTGTGGCTCATTTCTGTTACTTTTCTTTCAGTTCAATTGGGCTGCTCTTCTTCAACTCTGTATTTGCTGTGGCAATCCTGTAAACCCATTCCTCACTCATTTGGGTCATTGGAAATCTTTTCTTTTTATATAATATACCACACAACGAAGGACAGTTCTTGATTTTTACTTTTACCCATGAAAGAAGCACGAAGATATATTTCTCTTTATATATGATACACCACGCTCTAAGTGATAACATCCTAAGATTTTTATCGTATTCACTACCCTATTTTTGGTTTTGCATATGAAAGAGGCATAAAGATCTTTCACTTCTGTTCGGTTTTGTTGTAAAACTGTATTTAGGAAAAAGAGAAAAGGTATTACTCTTTAGCAAGGCAAAGCAAGGTAAATATGTATAGAATTTTGTATAATTCCCTTTGTCCTGAGCTTAGAGTTTTAGAGGTTTTGTTGACTGGCAGACTTGACTGAGATCAAGTAGGACCTAATTAGCATTTCAGGATTTCTCTGGGTTTGTTTCTAATCGCTCAGACCAAAATATCTCAAAATGCTCTGTTTACTTCAGTAGAAATCAAAAGGTCAATTTAGCATCCTTTACTTCTTGAATTCCAGCTTCACTCTTACCTTATCAAGCAAAACCTGGTTAGCAGTTTTTGCAAATACCTGAAGGTGTTACCTTTGGGGAAGGCATCAAAGACTTGTTCCTCCAAACAGTCTCTAATCTAATTTTCATATTCGTTTAAAGCCATTAATGATCATGCATCTCGTGACACACTTCCAAGGTATGTCTGTTGCTTAAACATCCATTCTTTTGCATTTGCAGTGCTTTCATCCTGACAATAACTTTAGAACAAGAACAATCTCATAAATAGCTCAGAATTTATGGTTTCTGAACACCTCATCTTAGATGTATTTTAGCTATAGAAGATAGCATTTATCTTCACCTAGTCAAAAAAGTCTATATGTAGTTGTGTCCTCCCAATAATAACAAAAAATAGTGTGAGACTTGTCTTCTCTAAATATTTATTTGAATTTAATTGCTATATTTAGTATATTTGAAATAATGAATGTTGTCTTGTCTGTGAAGAGCAAGATATTGTGCATCAGACTCATTTCTTCTCTGCTGCACCAACTAGCAGTGTCCTCCCTAGAGAAGCTGCTCGTTACCACCTTCTCCTTTGCATCCTTTGGTTGCCCTTTTGGTTGACTGCTCGTTTCAGTGAAGAGTCTTGGCTGGGAACGTGCTAAATATTGACTTGGTTCTGTTGCTTTCAGGAATGGTTCTGCGTTTCTCATGTCAGGTCTCTACTTGAACAGGCTTGTGACGGGCCCATAAAAATGAAGACATTTTACAGCTTATCTTGATCCAGGGGCAAAAAAATAGGAGTTCAACATTAACGTGAAGGGTGAAATTTGTGTCACTGAGTACCGTAAATGGCAGAGACCTGTGAGCAAAATTTAGTGTTTCTCCTCAGATAGCAGGAAGGTTGTAGGTATAAATATCAACATTTCAGCTATGATTCAGGTAGTTACTAGTATTTAAGCAGCCTAGTTCAATGCTTACTGAAATTAGTTAGAGGTGGGGTTTTTCCTCGGCGCATTGGCTAGTTCAGAAAGTGGATGTTTCCAGGTATGCCTTGTCGTAGCTGGGAAGCTCTAGGGCTTGTAGTCAGCTGGATACTCCTCCTCTTTCTTTCTGTGGCAGTGTAATTACTTAGCTGTTTTCCCCCCCTCAACTTTGAAAGTGAAATCATATCTATTTATACTTACCTCCAGCAAGTGACTACTCCATAATGTCTAATGAGCTAATGTTGACAATGTATTGTATTTGTGCTCCCTATTTTAAGGAAAATATTTTGCCTGTGATAAGAAATTATGAGAGTGTATGAGTAATAATATTGCTTCAAACTTAACATTGCTGATCAGTTTCCTTCATCTCTGTATCTGATACAACAGTTGTTCGTGGCTCAGTCCTTTCTTCTGTTCCCGTTAACCAAATTAGGTTGATCGCTCGCTTTCCACAGGCCAGTGCTGTATTTTCCTGTATTTGTCTGATACTGGTATGTGCTCCGCTTGCACAAACCACGTGGGTTTGATGGAATTGCTAGCTGCTTGGCACTACTGTCTGTTAATCTTTTATTTAGGCACTGAAGCTGGAGTGTTGGCCAGTCAGCCTACTTCTTCCTTAATGTACTTCATGCCCAAGAGGTAGTCTCTTGGCCTTTCAAGAAGATCCTCAGCTTTAGATTGTGTTAAATTTACATTGCTTTTTGAGATACAAGTTGAGATTTCTCATGCTCAAACACATACCATATAATAGATCTGTGACATTAATATTAATTTTGTAAGACAGTTTCTATTAAAAGAGTGATTCTAATAACATCTACAGAAGCAGGTGTCTTCTACTTTGACCTCCTGAAATTCTTTCATCTGTATTCTCCTAAGGAGATGTTGGATTTCTCTGAAGTAAGACTTTCTAGTTGGCATGGTGCATTCAACTTGTCCTGAAAATGTAATGAAAAATGACTGCTTTATTTTTGGAAACTTTCTTGCTGCTACATGTCTCAGGCATGAATTGTCCAGGCATCTGCACTTCTTCTGCAGTTGGTAGGATGGAGGGAAGAGTAACGCCAACGGTGCTACGCTGTACAGATAATTGAACAGTACTGTATTCATAAGTGAGGTCCAGGAGAACGCATGTTTACTAACCGTGTTGTAAATATCTGTGGAAATTACAGGAGAAAGCCCCCCTTTAAGTACTGGTAGGGTGCTATAAGGCCTCCTGGGAGCTTTCTCTTCTCCAGGCTGAACAACCCCAACTGTCTCAGCCTGGCCTCACAGGAGAGGTGCTCCAGGCTTCTGGTCATTTTTGTGGCCTCCTCTGGACCCTCTCCAACACGTCCATGTCTTTCCTGTGCTGAGGGCACCAGAGCTGGACACAGGATGGAGCTGAATACGCCATTAGCAAGTTTGCTGATGATACCAGACTGGGAGGTACTGTTGACTCTTGTGGCGGACAAGAGGCCTTGCAGAGGGATTGAGATAGATTGGAGCATTGGGCTATGATTAATGGGATGAGATTTAATGAGTTGAAATGCTGCATTCTGCACCTAGGATGGAGTAGTGCTGGGCACAAGTATAAATTGGGAGAGGAGTGGCTGGAGATCAGCCCTGCAGAAAAGGGTCCGTAGGTGCTGGTCGACAGCAGGCTCAATGGGAGCCAGCAGTGGGCCCTGCTGAGTGGCCCCCCAAGAAGGCAAACCGCATCCTGGAGTGCATCAAACACAGTGTGACCAGCCCGTCAAGAGAGGGGATTATCCCACTGTGTTCAGCATTGGGCACTGGGTGCAGTTCTGGGTGCAGTTCTGGGCCCCACCATTTAAGAAGAATGTGAAGGTACTTGAATGCATCCAGAGGAGGGCAACAAAGCTGGTGACGGGGCTGGAAGTCATGTCCTGTGAGGAGCAGCTGAGGACTTTGGGCTTATCTAGTTTGGAGAAAAGGAGGCCGAGAGGCAAACCCATTGCTCTCTACAACTTCCCAAGGAGGGGACATGGAGAGGGAGGTGCTGAGCTCTTCTCCCTGGGGTCAGTGATGAGACACCCGGGAATGGTTCAAAGCTGTGCCAGGGAAGGTTTAGACTGGACATTAGGATGCATTATTTTACCCAGAGGGTGGTCAAACGCTGGAACAGGCTTCCTGGTGAGATGGTCGATGCCCCAAGCCTGTCAGTGCTTAAGAGGCATTTGGACAATGCCCTTAGCAACATTCTTTAACTTTTGGTCAGCCCTGAAGCGGTCAGGCAGTGGGACTACATGATTGTTGTAGGTCCCTTCCAAGTGAAATACTCTCTGTTCAGTTCACCCTGTAAAGGCAGCACAAATTTGTTAGTAATGCTGCAATAATTACAAGAGTGGTGTCATGATGGTGATGATGAATATTGGGAAGCCAGGTAGCACTCAGCTCAGACAGCTGAACAGCAATGCCAAGCAGCACTCTTACAATCAATTAGAGAAGAAATACAGGATTAAGTTTCCAACAAAAACCTTCCTTTCCTGTCTTGCCTCCATCCTATCGAACTGTATCAAACATTCATATATAAATCTGATTATACTGCTCATCAATCTATTAGTGCCCTGGTCCACTTGCTGCAAGAGACAATGTCTGCCAAGGAAGCATCCCATACATGCAGTCCACATGGGATGTTCTGCTGCGCGAGGCTGTGCCCGGTGTCTGATCACAGTTAATCTCTTGGATAAGCAGGAGACACGTTTCGGAGGTTATTTTTGCCACTGAACATCAAGACCTCCATACCTTATTCGTTTTTTACAAGGCTGGGTTGAACATGCCTCTCTTCTAGTTAATGTGGACCAGCTGCAGGTTGTGCAAGCTTCCTTTGTGCTATTTTCTCTTTCTTATCTGGTTTCCTATTCAAATCCATACATACCACCATGGGAGTTTTATGCTTTTTTGCATGTGGATTTTATTGCTAATCACAACAGAGATCATTGAAGGAGTGAGGAAAATGTAAGTTAGATAATGCAGTCAATCAAGTACTTCTAATTCTCAAGCTTTATTGTGTTCAGCCTTTTTGGTTTTATGAATTGTCACCTCCAGACTACCTAAATTCCATTAAAAAAGGGGAAAAAAATGTAGAGAACTTGTTCACATTTACCAATCTAATAACATTGTCTTAAATTCTTCCATGTGGTTTGAGACACTGCATCTGAGATGCTGCTATTTAATAAATTCAGTTTTATTTAGCTCTATAATAAAACCCCCACATATATATGGATTAGGCCGAATGCAAAACCATGTTGTTTTTTTTTTTAAAAACATAGTTTTTCAAAGTTAGGGCTATTTAACTTACGCACTCCATGGTTAACGGTTTCCTGATTATTTTTTTTAACAATTCAGTAACCCAGAATAATCCACTTGTGTTTTGTTTTTCCCTTAGCAAATGCGATAAATTGCTTGAAAACCCAAAGAAAAAGAATGACGTTTGAGTGATTTCTTTTAATTTGCCCAGGTTTCGCCTTTTATTTCCCAGTGTCTCATTTAATTTTGTATTAACATTTTCAACTTCCATGGGGGAAAGTTTCTCTCCTGCATTACGTGTCCTGGCCGGAGGAGTGTGGGTGCCAAACTCTCTGTGTTTTTCCAATAGACTCATGTGCTGCAAAGCTGACCAGAGCAAAAAGCTGGAATAGAGGCTGGGAAAAGGCAGTGTTGATACTGCAAACACTGTGCTCCTGGGCTAGAAAGAATCACCAGATCCCTTCTCCTACCAAAGGGAAAAAAACCCCAAAACTTTATTCAAGTTTTGGTGAGGCTGTTTACTGTGGGATAGCAAGTTTACGGTAGATAATATTTCAATACTGGCGCAGGAGCTGGGAATTTATTATTTGATGAGCTGAAACACCTAGCTGATAAATGTTAAGGGCAAACAAGGAATCTTACTTTTCAAATTACTTATTTTCATAATGGATTTCTATCTGGGTAACGTTCCTGTGCAGGAAAAATGGTGGTGGGCGGGGAATGGGAAGAGGAAGATAGTCAGCAAGGGGCCTTTGCTCCAGAAATCGTTATATGACTATGCATTGTATACTTTTGCTTTATCTCAGTTAAAACGATGCAGTAAAAAGATAATTTTAAAAAAATTGCAGTGGTTTTTGGTGTGGGGTTTCTTTTTTCATCTTTTAACTTAAATTTTAAATAGCCTCCATCAGCATTGCTTTTCAAAACAGGTTTTCTCAATGCAAGAAACATCCATAAGCAGATTCCTCTGTGTAGTAACTACTGTACCTCGCTTGTTTGCCCACTGATAATAAATATCCAGGGAGTATGCAGGAGGAAAGAACTTGTTTATATTAAACATATTGTACAGAAAACTAAGGAGTTTGGGGAGAGTGCACACCAAGCATCCCCTATTCGTGGTGCCATGGGTATACTAGACCTGAGAGCTACTGTACAATTTCTGGGAGCCAGAACTGGAAATTCTTACTGAAGCTTCGGTCAGGAAAAACTTCCTTGGTGTCAGTCACATTTAAGCCTTTGAAACTATATACATGTAATTTTTAGTTGCTTTGCCTAATTAGGGTCTTTTCTAGTCAGCTGTTTTGGTTTTAGTTTGTTTTTTTTCCCAGCTGCTGAACGACACTGGTTCAAATTTTTTTTCTTTTTTTTTTTTTTGTTTTCCCTTGGTGCTCAGATGAGTATAGGATCAAACCAGTGGAAGAGGTCAAATACATGAAAAATGGGGGAGAAGATGATCAGAAAATAGCAGCCAGGAACCAAGAAAACTTGGTAAGGATTGAACTTATCGCTTATCTAATGAAATAACGTGGCTCTGCTTTTGTAATGAAATATGCAACGTGCAGCACATGCAAACTACAGCTTACACATGGCAAGAGGATTTTCTCAAAAATGTCATAACTCTCTGCAAAGCTCGCATAGAAGGTGCAAAATATCACTTTTTCCTGCTTGTCTTCCTGAATTAGGCTCTACTTGATCTTGGAGTGAGTGCTTCCACGATTATACTCGCTCGCCTCCTTTGTGGATCTGAGTGTACATGCTTTGAAATTTATGTGTCTATATTGCAAACAAGTTGGTAGTAAAACAGCGGTGCGCTACTGCTAAGGAAATGACCTACTTATGTAGACATCATTTGCCCTGTGCTTCCTGGTTTTATATATTTTAAAAGTCACAGGGAAGGCAGTTTGGAACAGAAAAAGCAATATATTCATACCATCGCAGTCACAAGAATAATTTTGTGTGTTTTGTTTCCCCTGATTTGAGCACCTTGCTGGCTTGTAGTTCCACTTAGGGGAAGGAAATTACAGGTAAACTCTTAATACTACTCAAAATAACGAGGATACTGTTGAAGCGGCTTAAAAATCACAGTTGAATCACTTCTGGCATTTCTGAGGAGTTGTTTCTTCTCTCCTAAAGCTGAAGGAATGTAGATGATGTAATTGGCTGATGGGGGCTTTGCCCGGTTTAAATTTTTGAAGGCATCCCACAATTACAATAGTTGGGTGCAAAATTTCACGTCAAAATTTCACTCATTCGTTGCAGCTTTTCTTCACGTAGGATCGGTTGGGTTTTTTCCCCTCCATCAGTAAGACCAAAGAGGGGGAACATCATCAGCAGCAAATTTCAGTGGAACTATAACCTTTATTGCCAGCTGAGGGTTTGCCTTTTGCCATCATTGGGCAGCTGGACAAAAATCCACTGCTTGGGAATTTGTCCTTGATGAAGATGTAAGTGAGCTCCAGGCAACCTGGATACTGTATTTCCCTCTCCTAGACACCCATGTTCACATTGCACAACTACATGTGAATTCCTGTAGCAAATTGTGGAGTTTATTTTGCTGTTCTAACCTCGTTGCTCAAGGAGTGGTTGAGCAGCACGCACGCAATTTCTGCTTCAGTTTCCACACTGGGTATTTGCCGCCCGCAGTTTTGCATTGCTGATGCTGCAGTGGGTGGCGCAACTTCAGCTTGCAGCAGGAATTTTGGGGCTTTTTTTAGTGCTTCAGAAACATTGCTGAGAATCTCACCTTTTCTGGCAGCATCCGCAGTGCATTCAGCATCATCACTGGTGTAAGCATGTTTGGTTTGAACTGGAAGAAGTGTGACTGCAAGAATTTTTTGCTCATTTTAGAGAACCCGGTGCTTTGTTGGTAAACAGAGAAAAAGGAAAAATGAGGACAATCCTCAGTTTTTTTGACAAAAAATGCAAAAGGTTAAACTTTAAACTAGCCTTCATCTGTATTTAAATTATTTGCAGAAGGCAACATGCCACTTGAATGACAACGAGCAAGAGTTCAGGAAAGCTTAGGTGACACAGTCGCTGCAGTTGTATTCAAAACTGGATAGAGAGATTTTCTACTTTCGTTAGTGCTGGCTTTCTTGTAACACCTAAGTGTTAGCCTGACTAAATTTAGGAAGAGACGTTTCTACAGCACAGTGCTGCTTATTTTATTATCAATGGGTCATGTTTGATGGGAGCAGGGGGTTTGTTGGAAAATATAACTTACTATGGAGTTGGAGAGCTGGTACAGCTCTCTTCTCTGCCCTATCTATTGGGGGGGAGAGGAAAAAAAACCAAAAAAACAATAACGCAAGGAAGTCTTCAATCAGACTGGATGTATACTTTAAAACAAAAACCATCTTGCACACCAAAAAGGCTTTATTTTCCTTTTGCTCATCTTACTATAAGGAGATTACATTGTCTGTAATGTATGCAGCTTTTTAATCCTGGGAATTGTCAAGTCCTCATCACTCCTGGATTTTTTTTTAAAGGGGTTTCACTGTTCGACTTCTCCTTAGTAAACATGTTTTAGTTCACTGCTTAGAAGATGGGTTAAGCTACCCATCAGTCAGGCTTTAGTTTTCTTAACATGAGAAAAGTTGGCAAGCACTTACAGAATCCCATCTTCTCATCATCCATTTCCAGGCAACAGAAATTTCAGAAACAAGAAAAGGCGGTGGGAGAACCGACCAGTCCTTTACCCTCCTCTTTCGTTTCTTAATCCCACATTTCTTTGTTGTCACAGGGCTGCTAATTCTCATCTCCTCCAGAAACGCAGCCCGGATGAGATGTATAACTTGAATGTCATTAGAGTCGGGTCCCTGGGAACTGCTGTGCCGTGGGTTGTCTTACCCTCTGATACCTGTGCCTGAATCATGTTATTCAGATGCCATGGAATTTTTCAGTCCCATTATCATCACTATTACTTTTTTAAGGTATTTTGAAGTCTTGCTGAAAAAAAAAAAAAATAAAAATCTCTGCTCAAGTGAAAATAAAACCACTTCCCATATAACTTAGGCTCTTTGATGTGGTGCCATCTCTGCCTTCGGTGTTGCAGTATTTCTGAGCTGGGGAAAAAAAAAAAGGTCATGCAAGTAGATAAAAGAGAATAGGAGGACATGGCAGACAGCAGGCAAATTGTCGTTTTGTTACCAGGCTTCTGCTCAAGGAGAGAGCTAGCCATAGGCTGGGACAGGCCGGGTGGCCGTGGGAGAGGTGAGGCTGTGTCAGGGAATCACCATCTTCCCAGCTTCAACCTGAAGCTTAAGCAGGGCTCAAAACTTGAGCAAGGCTGACATGGTAAAACAAAAATACTCCTCTGAGATGTATTGAGAACAGGAATGGCTGTGCTGGGGCTGCATGCCAGCTGAAACAGAAGATGCTCCATGTGAAGGCATCTTCTGGCAGAATCAAAGGCCTCTTTGAGTTAAAATGTAGGCTCTTGACAAGGAGGGCAGGGGGAACAACACACAAAGAAAATAAGAAAAGATAAAAAAGCTAAGCTTCTTCCAGGCTCCGTCACAGTCAGTTATTGTTTTCCTGCAGTTCCCTCATATCCATCGGCCTGGTTCATTTCTTTACCCAGGTTGTTTCTCCAGTTCTCCACTTGCCACTGGGATCTCTCTGGTCCTGGTTTCATTCCTGGTACCTCGTCTCCCAGGATCTTCCTGAGCATCCTGCCTGGGCACATCCAGCCTCAAAATGAAGCCAGACGTATTGCACTCAGTGGGGAAAATCTTGAGCTGACAGTAAACGCATCCTTGTAGTCTGCAGACGGGAATGGGATGCAGCAGGATCAGGTGCTGGAGTGCTGGGGTTACACTGCATTTGTACTGATTTTCAAGACTCTACACTTTTTAATCATGAGTGTTGTCCTATATATATATATTTGTTTTTTTTATATATATATATATATATATAAATATATATAAAACCATGGAAAATTGTGCTAATTTTCAAATGAAGGAAGATGGGCTGGGCTCTGGCAGGGTTGTTGGCTCAGGCACAGTCAAGATGGTGCTGTCTCCACACACAGCTTGGTGCCAACACTCCAAGGGAGGCGATGAAACCCTGTGTGTTAAAACTAAACCCCAACTGCCCGTGTATCAACAGCAGCTGGGGCAGAGGTGATCTCTCCTGCATCTCCCCATCTTCTGGGGGGACAGACAGACCATGGGTTGTTTAAGGGTTTTATAATAAGAGTTCTCCAAAACAAAGAGAGTTTTACCAACTTTGAGTTTACCACTCGGCAGATCTGGATGGGGTTTTTTTGCCGCTAATAATATTTAGGAGTAATCACACATATCACATACCTGGTTTTCTTACTTTAGAAAGCTAAAATGATAAAAATGAGGAAGTAGGAGTATTTTTAAAAGCTAAATCAACCTGCTATAAGTAGGTATGACTGAAATAAATAACACATTTTACTATTCCCAAAGACCTATTGATTTTTTTGTTTGGAAAGGTCTCACTGTTTAGCTCTGCAACACCATGTTAAGCATACAGAGTACAGTCATAACAGCCTATTTAACATTCATAATAGGATGAATTTAATTGTCCTCGTTTCCATACTCTCACAGCACTAATGGCTTTCCATTGTAAAATTTTATTGCCAGAAAAGGTAAAGTGAAAAGGTGTGGTGTATTCGTGCAGCTTAGTGTTTTGGCAAACTTGATGAGCTGCATTAGTTTTCCTCTTAGACAGTTTGTGATAGTACAGGTACCTCTGAAAGTATCAAACACCTAAAGCTACATTTTGGTGTGTTAGGTAGTTAACTCAATATTTATTGCAGTTCAGTTTTTGGATGTTTTTGTAGCTTTTCCTAACAGAAATATTTTCTGGTCTGCATTGGCACAAAAGGCCACTTACTGGGCTTTTCATGCCTTGTTACCCAAGTCCTCAAAACAACTGGGCATAATTCTCAGTTCCGTCCTGAGGCTCTGTAATGAAACGGCACGTTAGAGCTGGAGATGAATTCCTGCTGGAGTTGGAAGAAAATTCCCCCTCTCCATTGCTCTTGCTATCTCTCACTCCACCTTTAATAACATGAACAATGTTTTGTGGTTCAGTGGGGTTTTTTTTCCAATAAGTATAAATTTCCACTCCACTTACCTGCAAATGTGATTTTTGTCAGCCTTGTGTGTGCTGTTATTTCCTAACTGTGTCTTGAGCTTCTCAGCCCAGCTGCTGTTCTCCATTTATCATTCAGCTCCGTAATACTTAGTATTGCAAAACTTCAGTATCCGTAGTTCTGTATTCAACACCAGTTACCATTTTCTGCAGTGGTATGTTAACAGTAGACAGTAGTATCTGATAGATGAAGTGTATGAAATTAAAAGCCTGGCAGAAAATGAGGAATGAAACAACTAATAACTACATAATATGTAATCTGTGAAAGGGAAGATACTGTATAGAATATAAATATTTAAATAGGTATGCAAAATACGTATTATAGGTCCATCAATCATAAACATTTTGTGATGTGTAATGCAAATATTGGCATATGTCTGAATTCCAGATCGATTTTGGAAAATATCTTTTTAATTCTGTTGACAAGTTGCCCAATCTAAGTGCTAAAAGAAATCAGAAGTAATAAGCTAGCTAAAAGAAATAAGCTAGCCACCCCTTGCTGGGGTTAAATTGGGGGGGTGGGGTGGGGTTGTGGCGCTTTCCTTACTACACATGCAAAATACCACCAGTGTAAATTTTAAGCATGGCAATACAATTGATATGGTACTTTAAAGTGTTTGAAGCCACTGCTGCTTACTATTGCTAGGTAAGCGTTGAAATGCTGTTTCTTAAACGTGTAGTATATATTTATCACAGCACTGTTGTAGTACATTGGTGAAGAGCTTTGTAAAATTAAAATTGGTGTCTTATTAGTGTATACTACAGTACTAATATTTCAGGCTGTCATTTCCTAATTATTTATTTTAAATCATTTTGCAACAATAGCGTGTTTCAAAACACACAATTTCAGGGTAGAACTTGCTTGTGCTCTGCTTATTAGGGGGGAAAAAAAACAGGAAGGTCCAAGACCAACAGCTCTCAGACCTTTAGAAAGAAGAGGTTTTCTTGGGGTTTGTCTACCCTGAAGAGTTTTGGTGTTAAATCCTGTGCTGACCCCCTCGCTTGCTTTCAGTGCTGTATGCAGCATCATCCAGGAGACCCTGTCCCACTGCTGCGCCGTGTTGTCTCTGGATACGAGCGTTGGTGGGACAATTGCATCATGTTGGTTCATTATCCACAGTCAAGGATGGATATCTAGATATCTTTACATATAGAAAGGAGAGGCTATTAATTTCTCTGCCTCTTGCCACCCTGTTTTCCCTTCTCCTATTTTCACATATAAAGCCTCAGCTCAACAAAATGCTTGAAGATGCTGTTGGCTCTTGTGTTGGAATCCAGGCAGGGAGAAAAGCAAAAAAAACACGCTGAAGAATACAGCTTGGGTCATTTTGGGGGAAGGAGGGAAAAGTGAGGCTTCCTTTTTCTTTGGTTCCCGTGGCATGAGAATAATAAAAGGACAAAGTGAGTGTTGCCAGCTGTCCACAGAGACTTCATAACGTGCAGTGATGGCTGCGCCCTGCTCCTACTGCATCTCCTGTAGTCCTGGGAGCTGGAAAAGAGAGCAGAGATGTTGAGGGCTACAGAGCAAGGCTACTCCCCCACACGTTTTCCCACAAGGAGAGGCATCCGCTTTGCCTAGATGCTGCCTCAGCCAAACCCTGGGCCCCCAGGGAGGTCTGTGCAAACAGGTCCCACAGGCTCTTCGCAGGGCAGCACAGAGATGCTCCTCTCTCAAGTTCAAAACAATGAACCACAGAACAAAATCCAGCAACAGAATAAGTAAATGAAAGCTAGGGATTAAAATTTAAAAGTAACTAAATGCAGGAGTGTGGTGAGTGTTAATATTAATCTCGATTCTGCCAGAGGTGGCAGGGTTCTCGTTGGGATGGAGGAGGCAGCATCCTTGGGCAGGCTGGTGCCCGGACCCTCCCTGCCCCAGGCAGAGCCACGCTCAGCAGCACTGCCACAGACCACCCCAAGCGAACGACATGTCGCCCTCCCTGAAGAGTTCTGCTTCTGTCTTCTATTAGATGATACCTAAGAAATTCCCCTGGGAGTAGGTAGTTTTTTATTGGATGTATTTTCCTCCAGTCTTCATCAGTAGGGTCTGGATCGGTACATTTTATGCTGCACTAACTCCCAGGCTCCCTTTCCCAAGGAAATTAAAATTATAAAATCATCCTTTGGGTTTTTTGGTGTTTTTTTATTGTGGGGTTTTTTTTCCCAAAGTCTGATATCCTAAATGAATTCTGCCCTATCGCTGTCACTACTAAGTAATTACAACATTTCAATTTCCATAAGCCGTCCCCTCCAGTGTGTTTTTGGAAGAAATGCATTTGAAGCTGAAATGGAAGTGCACGGAAAGGATATTTTTACTAGAGCCGGTTATTTTAAACGCCATGCAATTAGCTTATTTCCATATTGCCCATTCAGTTTCAAACTTGCAGTGATATTCTTCAAATAATGGTTTCTCATAATGAATTTATGACAGTTTTAGCTCGTTCCACTTACGGGTCACTGCATATTATATAGACATCAAAGTAAATGATTGCCCTGAGTATTAATATTCCTTTTCTTCTGTATTCCATTAAAAATGGGTTTTGTGGAAGAAGGATTAATTTTTCCTCTAGTATTTAATTTTTAAAAATCTAGAAAATAAGCGGATACTATTAACAAATTTTTTTAGCAAGTGAGAAAATAACATAAGAGGTAATTTTGTCCAGGTGTATTTCTTCAGACCAGACCTTGTCTCTGTGTTCACCCTCTGTTGAGTTAAATCTTCATAGTACTCTATTGAGAGGTAGAATTGTACCATTTATCAGGCTCTTTTGATGGATGTGATTTTAAAGTGGAAAGCTTAAAAAAAAGTAATGATATTTCTTTCTAAGCATATTAGAATAACAGTGTCCAGAAGCAACATGTAATTGCAGTATTGCTAATGTTTGCTAGGGAAAAAAAAATAGTAGTGAAGGTCTGTCTAATGCCTGAGAGCCTTTGGCAGGCGTCAGGAGCAAGTTTCCAGGACCAGCTGCGTCGGTGGTGTAAAGGGTTCTGGCAAAACCTGCAGAGATGTTCCCCTCACTTGTGGAAGCAGCTCATTTTCCGTATGGGTTGTGTTTTTTCCATGCCTGTATCAGTTTAATGGGTGGGTTTCTGCTCAGGGCTTTTTTTTTTTTCCCCTTTCTGGGAGGTGGATGCTGTTGAGGAGGAGGGACATGGAGCTGTTGGTGAAACAGGAGTCAGCAGGGACGGCAAGGTTGCTTGTTGGGAGTGAACGACGCTGCTGGTTTTGAAATCCTCTTCTGCAAAGCATAAAGCATTGCTGCTTGTTGGCTGAAAGGTGTCAGACTTCTCCAGACAACATCAGCCAGGGGTTTATAAATGTCAGCATCTGAAGCCCCAGCTGGATGCTGCTGCTGTGAGCTCTGGCTCTGGGCTCGGTGACATTTCCCTGTAGACCCAAGTGTCCCACCAGTAACATTGAGCTTGTGGGTATTCCTCAAATCCTCTCATTATCATCATCCTTTGAAGTTATCAAGGCCACAGGCACTGTGTGTATGTTCCGGACAGGCAGGTTTCGGTGCTGCTCTCCAGGAGGAGGTACAGAAACGTACACCATTCCCTATAACAGTTTATTGTGCACTTTACGGTAAACCAGCCTGCGCTGCAGTGCTGCCAACATCAGCCATGTGAAAATGAGTCAGCTGACCAAAATATATAGATTATATATAAAACTTGTTATTTAAAAGCATTATACGTAAAGCTCTGGAAGCTTTTGATTTAAGTGTTTCTTCCATGTTGTGAGAACTGGGAACCTGTTCCTCCCAGCCCTTTTTATTAATTTTTTTTTAGAGCTAAGATTCTTTTCTATTGTTTTTATTATTTTTTATTATCTCAAAACATGAGGAACTGAAGCTTTAAGAAAGATGAGCAATACAATTTTGAAAGCTGTCAGCAGTAGAAACTCTCTGCATCCTCTGTTTTGGTACTTGCTTTTCAGCGATTGCCTGGTAGGTGTTAATTATTAATTCTGGTGTTTTGGAACAGAGGAGAAGACAAGATACAGGCAAAAATGAACACGCAGAAATGCCTAAAATCAGCAAAAGTCTCTGTGGGAGAATAAAGCTGGCAAATCCAGGCAGCTGTGCTGACTGCTAGCCCCAGAGCCCTGGGGTGGGAGTACCACTGAGCACTGGTGAGCTGCGGCCTCCTCTCCTCCTGCCTCCTTTTCACAGCGGCAATGTAGAAGTTCATCGTTCCATCTGTTCACATTTAATTATAGACAATATTATATGGGTTTGCTCAAGCTTTCTTTTCAGGCATGGGACTCCTTCAATTGAGGCAGTTGTGAAGAAAACGTAGGGCCCAGGATTTAGATATCTGGTGAGATGCTACTTTCAGACTATTTAAGTACACAGAGGTAACGAGAAAATTTACCCAAAGATATTTCATTAGATATTTAACCATGTAGCCTTCATGATCTCGCAGTTTTGGTTTGAATATGCTCCTGTGCCTGGAAAAAAGTTTCAAGGTGCTGAGAGATGGGATGTGCCGTTTTAGACCCCAAACCAATACTGAATTTATTAATTTTGATTTACTGAAGCCGAGGTAGTGTCCTTGGAGGGGTGGGACAGTCAGGGTTGGTTTCAGGCAAATCCTTCTTACAGTCAGTGCGTTTTTGCTGTAACTTGTTTATACTGTGCCTATTTGTTTTCTTCAGTGGAAAAAGTGTTTTCTTTCTTGAACTTCCCTAACATCTTTAAAGACCAATTAAAAGTGGTGAACTTGAAGTTGGTCAAATGAACTGTTGTCTGCTGTATGTGAAAGATCTCCAGCACCCACTTCTTGGGATTTAATGCTCTGCAGTGGCTGGGTCCTGTGACAGACGTTTCCTTCTCTCTCTTTTTTCCTCCTTTTACCTTTATCCTGTGTTTCTTTGACCAACACTTTGATCCCGTGGTCTGTTTATAGAGAAAGGCATCTTTAAAGTGGTTTCAAGTAGCTGGGAGTTCAGCTTGCTCATGCTGAATTACGATGGCTTCAGGGATCAAATTTAAAGGCGAGGACTGACCGTTATGAAAGGATGGGATTTCTTCATGTTTTTAGGGAAGAGATTGCTTCTGCTGTGTTCTGAGGTTGGTGACAGCTAGTTTGAACTCAAACATGGCAAAACAGATGATACTTGACAGATCTCTAGGGAAGTGGTTGAGGCACCATCCCTGGAGGGATGTAAAAGACGGGTAGACATAGTGCTTAGAGATACAGTTTAGTGATGGTTTTTGTTGGTGTTAGGTTGGTGGTTGGACTCCATGATCTGAAAGGTCCCTTCCAACCTGGGTAGTTCTATGATTCTATAAAGTAGATCTTAACATCCGTACTAGATGTCTCTCTCGGGTGGAATTTAATATATCTTCTTGAGTGACAGGCAAGAAAGGTGGCATCTTCTGTGGCCAGCAGAGCTGCTCGGGTGAGTACAGTCTAAAGCCCCAAAGAGGAATCTGCATTATCGGCTGCTGAAAGCAAACGGAGTTAAATCCTGGGAAGAGGTTGGAGGGGTAAAGGAGGAAAGGAAAAACATGAAAGCTGGGCAGAAAAGGGGGAAATGAACAGAAACACTGCAAGGAGAGGTGAGGGCTGTCTGCAACCCTGAACTTCTCAGCTTGCCTTAGTTGAGGAGAGGCATCCTTCCCGTAAGTGGTGGGGCACCCTATGGGCTACTTTAATGAGGCACACACCTCATTACTGACACATAGGAGGACCCATGTTTCCTTCAACAAAGGTAACGTACCACCAGCCAACCTTTTACTCAGCGTTAAGTCCACATCATGGTAGCTGAGGGCACTCCTCAGCTCTAAACCCAATTTTGGGAGGGTCTTTCTGGTGTAGATGAGAGCTTACTCTTGGGGTTTCTTTCCAGGTGTTTTTTGAGGGGTCTGGTGATTTTTATGTGGTATCTTGCAGTTTAATCACACAGGGATTGCTGTGGTCACACACAGCGTTGTCCTGTAGGAGATGGGTCAGGTCCTGTGTCTCACACTGTACCTATGGATGGTCTTACTGGTCAGACTGGTGGGGAGCCTTTCAACAGGCAGGTCTGCACTGTTGTCATTAACAGCGTGTGAAAGCAGCACATTGCATAATCTAGATTTGTCATTATTTGAAAAAAAAAAAAAGGGTGTGAACTTTTTTTTTCAAATGAACATTTTTGGTTTTGAATTGCCCGCTTTTCTGTTAAAAAACCCGTTGCTCCTGTGTTACCGGATTGGAAAACCAGAAGCTCCCAATCCATTTTGCACCATTATTGTTTTGAAATGCTTGCGTTTTTTCCTGTTTCACTTAAGCTTTGCAATGCTTTTACACTGTCCAGTCCATATGAGACTTTCTTCACCACCTAAATTATTTTTAGTATGTTTTTTTTACCCCTCTTCTTGGTTATTTAGTAAGAAAAGTCAAAAAAACCCCCCAACTTTTAGAAGCAACGTACAGTAGAAGATCCCAGAGCAAGGAGTACTTGCAGGAATAAAAGCTGCAGCAGGAGAGCACTAATTATTTAACTAATTTTCAAAAAGAGAATATCTGTTGTACTGAATGAGCATGAAATCTTATTTTCCTGTTTCAGTAGTCACTGCTTGTGTTAGGTTTTCCACCTGTTAGGCAATTGTATGCTCACATGGTTATTGGGCAGGAATGCTTTTACCTCTGCAGCAGTTGTTTGGAGTTTTCTTGCTTGATATTTTGATTGTGCTTCATCACAATATGTGAATGAAGGTGGTAAATATTTAAAATTTGCCATAGAGAAAATTATGGTATTTTGCATGAAACTTATTTGAAACTGCAGGGGACATTTTTAAGTGGAATTTTTTTTTTTATTTTTTTAAACTCTTTTAGGAAAATTAGGGGTCTCTGCAGGGGCTGGGCTATCCAGGCATTTTATCAGCTTAGTCTTGCTGGGACAGCGCTGCAGTGAAGGCCACACGTGGGCAGGAGACATCCTGATTTAATGATGTCTGTCTTCTCTAGAGAAAGTGAAAGACAACTGGAGGTGGCTGTTGGGAAGTCATTAGCTGTATTAATGGGCTTGTTGATCTCTTTAGCCTTAATTACTGTGTGCTTAGGGTAACAGGCTTGGCAAATCCAGGTCTCCCCGAGACCTGGCGTGAACTTAAAAAGTGCTCCCCCATTTGCTGTCCTGCTGCTGCACGTTTCAGGACCATTGGGAAGGTGACAACAATCCTTAGCCTACACTGGTCCACCTGCCAAGGGGGTTTGCTGATGTTGGGGTGGCCGCTGCAGAGGTCTCCAGGGCGGTGTGAAGCCGTGGGGTGATCGCGGGGAGGAGGTGAGTGAACCAAGAGGAGGGGATTTGTTCCTGGTGGTGGATAAAAGCAGCATTGTGTAACCTACGCACGTGGATAGGGGAGACCGACGACATTCCTGGTGGTCTTGAGATGTTGTTGGTGCCCTATACAAACCTCCTCGAAAAAAGAAACTAGAAGCGTGATAGACTTCTGAAGGGGAAGGGGAGGGATTTAAATGTAATGTTTTCAGGATATTGAAATATATTTGGATATTAAGTGAAATTGGAGGATATTTTTTTCTAAATGATAAGCATTTTCAATTCTTTATTTATTTATATAAGATGCCTGGAGCATCAGTTAGGCACTTGCCAAATAAAGTCAGCATAAACAGTTTTTAATCTTACAAAGTTGAAGGTGGCAGTTTACACTCCCATTTTAAATAGAGGGCTGGAGACCGGAGCTGGGACTGTGTGAACGTTCGGGGTCTGCATCAGCTCTGTGGCAGTGAACTCCCTCTCCAGCAAGCGGTGGGGGTCTGCTGATGCTTCTGGCATCGCTGCCAGCTCCGGCTAGTCCATGTGAAATTCCCTATATCAGATATCTGCCTCCAGCTGAACTATGAATGCTTCAGCTACTTCTAAGGGTAAAACAAGGAGTGTATCTCTCCATCTGTACTATGTGTGCTTAAACCTGGTCTCGAAGGGGCTCAGCTTGATTTTTTATTTCTTTTCTTTTTTCACTACAGTTTCACTTTTCGGGTTCAGTTGCTCCCCTTCGCTTTTGCAGATGGCCGAGACCAGCTGTTCTGCAGGCAGATGAGAGACTCCAGTCCGTGTGTTGGAAGAGATTTCTGCATTTCAACTGGTGGAAAGAGGAGGAGAAAATTGGATTGGGAAAAGGGGAATCAATATAAGTTTATAACCCTCAAGGGTTCAGGGTTTCTTTTACAGTAAAAAGAAAAAAAAAGTCAGGGAGGGGAAAAAAACTGCGAAAATAAATTTATGTTCGTAAAAGCTGGGCAGATAATTCAGGCTCTTGTGCATTCAGAGGACAATGCAGTTTGGAATTACATGTAGGTACATTATAAAATCAATCTCCTGTATACATGAATATTTTTAATGTGAAGCACTAGTTTACACAGATAGCCAAGTAATACTGAACTAAGCTAATATGCAGCTTACTGAACAGTCTCATATTTGTTTTCCCTGGGAAGAAAACCTTTTTTTTTTTTGGCTTTAAATTGTTTGCTCCTTGCTCCCGCAAGAAAAACTCTTTGAGTTCAAACGCAGCTCTCCGGTGCTCTGCTTTCATCTCCCACACTCGATCTGCGCGAACCGCGCTGGCTAGGTGCTTCTGCTTGCCTCTTTATCTAATGTGTAATCTTTCCGTGGGACAGCATCAAAGACAGGCAGTTTAAATAAAATAAACAAGCTGCTGGATAGTCTATGCATGGGAACACAAAACCAATGCTTTTTAATAAAGTACTAATATTATATTGGGAGGTGTGTATATATGTATGTAAATGTAGTTTGTATTAGAGCAACACCTGAAGGCAGTAGTTGGGAATCAGAAGTGGCCTGTGGACACAGTAAAAGGGGCTCATGTATTACCGATTCTTCCCATAAATTTCATCCAAAGCAGCACTTTTATTCCAAAATCCATGTATTTCCAGGGGTGCAACCTGGGATTAAGTTTCCAAATCCCAAGGCGTACAATGAAAGGCAAATGCTGGAGAGGGAAAAGGGATGGTACGCAGCAGAGCGTGATGTACTGTCGTCCTCTTCCCCCAATGTCTGGATGTCGGACTCCACGGCGTGAGGGGGTGATTTGGCTGAGAGTGGGAGGGACCATGCCATCAAGCAGCCCTTTTCTCTTCATTTTTCTTCTTTTCTTTAGCCATTCAGAGAAATGAAGCTGCTGTGAGAGAGAAAGGAGGGACAGGTTCGACTGTCAGGTGTGGTGGAAACCAGGGGATGCTTTCAGGGTTGGGGAGATGCTGGTAACGTCGTAGTTCTGCTGGTGAAATGCTGCAGGTTTGCCAGGTCACCCTCTCTTTTTAGACTTGGAGAGCATGTAGGGAACCGTTGCCTTAGCAAGCAAACCTAAGCTAAACATAGGAAATCCTCAGCCTTTTCAGGTGACGACTGGTGGGGCTCTGAAATAACTGGCTTCAAGTTGCTTCATAGTCTGTCAGAGTAAGTCAAGGTCAAAACGTGCTTTATTTTTTTTATAAGGGCTTGGCTGGATGCACGAGTTTAGCAGCTTGTATATTTGTGGGATTTGTTGCTTCTGGAGATCTCCCGGCTCTCTAAGTCACTCCGCTCTGCCCAGCTTTTCCAAAGATTAACATCCGTATGGGAACGCTGTCTCTGGAGCAATGTTTACACTCATTTCCTTCCTATGGAAAACATTCAGCAGCGAAACAGGGCTTCAGCAGCGCCGTGGAAGCGGTGACGGCAGATGCGAGGAGACGGTGGCGTGTCTTTCCAGAGTACAGCTTGTTCTTAGCGAGTTGTGTATTGAATTTTCTGCATCCTCTTTTTTTTAAAAAAAAAAAAAAAAGAAAAAGAAAAAACCCAACAACAAAAAAGCAAGCATCAGTCTATTACTAAGCTAAAGGCATTGCTCAGCCTTGCAGCAAAGCCAGCCAGGGCTGGCCACCGGCCAAGCCTTTGCTAGCCGCAGCCTGCACACCATGTAACTACTCTAAGAATAGCCCCGGTGCTCTTCTTTAAAAGCCCTCCAAAAAACAAAAAAGCTTTTAACAAAGCATTGTCTTCACCCCTGTTGTAAAGAGGTGGAGTTTGGAGGGAATTTCCCCCCTCACGAGAGTGCCCGTTGTTTTGCCTCTGCCTGCAATGAGCTATCGCTAATGCTGAGAAATATTTTTGGACTTAATGCGGTGAGTCAGGTCTTAGCCATAAATTGGTCATGGGATAGAAAGGATACAGATTGTCTGTTACCCAGTGTCTAGTTTCAGCAATTTCAGAAACATGAGCAATTTCTCAACTGATGTTAATTAGACTCATAACTCTTTCTGAGATGATCTAAGGCAAGGATTAATTATAAAAGTTTCCTGGTGTTAGAACATGTTTCTTTAGTTAAAGTTTGGCGTGCTTTCATTTTACAATTAGCATGAAAGAATTTTCTTCTGCTTAAAATCCCTAAATACACCATTCTATCTTGCTATGTAAAAACGATATTTATGAGTTTATCTAAACAAATCTAACTCTTAAATGGAAAAAGCACATAAAAGGCCCAAGCGCTGCCAGCCAATTCAAGGGCTCATCGAGTGGACTTGCATACTCCTCATGGGCTTGGTTGTGTTTTGGAAGCTGTTCTTCTGGCTGGACTTGATTTTTCACTTAAATAAAAACTCACCATGGTATTTTCCTACCTTCATTAAAAAATAAGTGACTTAATGAAGTGCCCTTATACACTTCTCCTTTTGTCTCCATACCCAGGGGCTTTTTCAGGGCAGCTCTGTGGCATCTTACTGGAGATGGGGGTCCAGTGGTCCCATGTTAAACCACCCCATGGTTTGTTGTGGCAGGCTCTCACCTCTGAGCCCATAGCCTGAGCTTTGAGGTGTGTACTTACTAAATCTGAATATTTTTGATGCCTTGCCACCACCTTCCCGGGTGCCTCTGTACAAGAGGTAGGAGGTGGAATGACAGCCAGTGGATGATGATGTGGATGACAGTCCCATCTTCACCAGAGGTGCTGCCAAGGTCAAAACAACCACCTCCCTGTATCACAACCACCTCCATGAGGAAGAAAAGACAGATTATAGTTGTAGGTGGACTCCCTTCTGAGGGGAACAAAGGGTCTGATATGCCAGCCAGACCCTTCTCTTAGGGAAGTCTGCCTGCCTGCCTGCCTGGGGACCGAGTTCAGGACATCACAAGAAACTTCCCAGCCTGGTACGGCCCTCAGACTATTACCCACCGCTGCTCTTCCATGTGCGTGGCAATGAAACCGCAACGCACAGTCCAAGGGCAATCAAAAGAGACTTCAGGGCTTTGGGACAGCTGGTAAGGGAATCTGGATTTGGTTCCATTTCCTTAGAGGATAGAAGGAAGTGGAGCTTGTTTCAATAAAGTTGGATGAGTGTGAAAACAGGCAGTTTACATCAAGACTTCTAAAAGGTGAACTTAAGTAAAAATGGTCAAATGGGTATATGGAGGGCTCAGTTTGACTTGATGGTATACATTCACAAAAGGCTAGATGCGATGTCATGTCTTCGCTCCATCTTCTCTGTTTTCTGTTCTGCTTAGTTTCCTGGGGGTAAGTTTTAGCAGATTCTCACAGCATAATATGAGAGCGTTCCCAGTTTGGAAAATTTGGCCAAGTTTTCATTTTGTTCACTTTTTTACTTTGTAAAGCTCTTTTCTTACTGTTAAGTCACATAGCCAAATAGTGATGTCATTTTTATTTTGCATCATACTTCTGTGAGTGCTTTAAAACAGAAGAGATTAAAATCTAGTTCCTGTGACTGCTGTGTTTGAAGGTTTTTTGCTAGAAAAGTGTTGCATTAGCCTGTCCTTGAGTGCAGTTAACGTCATAGAAAATCATTGGGGATTTTTGCTTGTAATAAATTTAGACTTAGATTCTTATCATATGTTAATTTTTTTAATAATCTGACACTACAGATCTCCCTGGTTTTATGGCCTATACTTATGACTCCTGCATTATGTATTCTGATGATTACTATGCGAATGTAAGTTACTGAATTGATTTTATGACAGTGGCATAGACCATAAAGCTGAGTTCACTTAAGGAAATAAAAGCGATGCAAACACAAAGCACTAAAATAATAACAAAGTCTTTTGTGTCATGTTGGGTGGCGAACTGCAGAGGGATTTGTAATTCGGCTTTCTGCTGAAACCCTTTTGGGAAGTGATGCTCCAGCATCACTCACCCCATCCTCCAGTCCTCAATGCCCCCAAACTTGTCCCAGTTGCCAGTGAGACAGAACGTATTGGATCCGTTTTGTGTTTACAAATAGTGACAGATTAGTTTGGAAAGACAGATTACAAACATGCATCATGGCCACAGTCTGAGTCCTGTAAAAGTGACGTATGGCTGGTGCAGAATGATAAAAATTCGTATCAAGGGAACAGCTTAATTAACTATTCTTGATTAAAGTAGTACAGTATGTGAATTTAATAGCTTGTCTTCAAAAGCAGAATGTGAAATCACTTATTACTTTGGTGTATCTTGCTGGCAAATTGTGAGCTGCCAGAGGTTCTTCGTGATTAATTGAGTTTAGAGGAACTTAACACTGGGGTGGGAGATACCAAATCATTATTCTGCTCTTGCTTCAAGCTCATTGCCTCATGTGAATAAAGAAGTTGCCCAAGAGCAAAGTCATGGGAGTGGACTAGGAACAGGATCAATAGCTGTCAGGAAAGGGAAGGTGTATGTGGATTGCAAAGCGAGGACTTCAATTGAGTAGCACCATCAGAGTGTTGGGCAGTGCAATAGTTAACACCGCTGCCATTCAGACTTCCACAGTAATGGTTGATGTGTACGTCATCATAGTTGTTGGGGTCGTGGGTATGGAGAACAGTTTACTTCACAGCAGCTTTAGTTTTTAAAGTTTATTGTGTCTCACTTCTGTCATGTTTTAGGCTCAGGATCTCTAGGTCATGCAGTGGTTTCTCAGTGGTCGTGTTTTGTGGAGCTCCAGTCGTTCTTGTGGTTCTCGGAGACCTTCGCAGTGCATGTAGCTGAAGAAGGTCCCATATTCTGCAGCCTGTTACACCTTTTACATGCATCATTTTTGTCTATATCCAGTTGATGATTCCTGCCTAAATGTAATGGCCAGCACTTGGGCCCTATTTGAATAATCTCTCTTTTTCAGTCCATGTCTCCAAGTTGTCAGGGTAACTTTGAATCCTGCAAAGTACAGTGTTTCCTGGCTTGATGCTCTCTGGGGTTTTGGAAAGCAGTTGTAGTCTCCAATTCATTATTACTCATTGTCCCAGTCCCTAACGAAAATCCAGCTCCAGGACAGATACCAACAATATCTTACTTGATACGTTTGTCCATTTTAACAAGTAAACTGTAAGTACTGTTAGTTTGCAACATTTTTTCCATGTAAAGGTTTTCCATAAAAACACTAATACTATTGAATGGATATTTGCTTTAAAAGACAAGTTTAGATATTTAAGCATAATTGAATTGAAGCCCAAGGGTGAATTTTGGGAGCAAGTTTTATTGCTGCAGAATGAAGAGCATTGAATGCCTTCGTTATACAATGCTTCAGTATTAGTCAAAGCTCAGATTCAGTCAGTCTGGTCAATTAGCACAGACAGGTCAGTAGTGAACTTTATATGATTTCAAAATGAGCTTGAAAAAGGGTCTCCGCATCTTCTTTAAAATAATAAAAAAATCCCGCTTTACATCTCTTTCAGAATCAGTACCTCCAATATATTTACACTTGAACTCATCTGAAGAACCTTCCTGATTCCAATCAAAAACAGTTTTCAGGGATTGTTTTCACTGTAAATAGGTAAATATTCTATTTGAATGGGTGAGCATTGCTGCTTCTTGAAAGTAAGGTGGGTGAAAAACATGGATCTTATGGCAGCTATCCTGGCTTTGGGACTGGGCACCTGCACACCTGCAACTGATCCAAGATGAAAAGTTAGAGTTTATTGCAAATTTTTTCCTAGTTTCTTAAGTTTGTACATGGGATCTTACCTTGACTAGAACTAGTGAAAGTCTGAGCCTTCACTAAAACAGCAAAGAGGTATGGTTTCTTTGAGAGAGACTTATTCTTGCTGGTACCTTCTGCTGGGAGCAGGGCTTACCGCAACAGGTAAGCTTCCTGGAATGAATAGGACCAGCTGTGGCTGAAGATATTGTACCCTACAGTAAGTAAATATAAAGCCCAAACTTCTTAAGGGCATGTCTGTGTCAACACATTTTTCTTGGAGATATATGTGCTGGAGAAGCTGCCTCTGCACTTACACCTAATTATAAGACACCATTGTTTTGTATTTTATAAGTGCTTTGAAAAAATTAGCAAAATCCATTAATACTGTGGTCAGTGAACTCATCTGAAATTGCCTGACGACATTGTTATTTATACACAGTGGAAAAATCGATAAATTTAATCCAAGGTAAAACTGTCTCGCGCTCTGAAGGAGAAGGCTGCTTCAGTTGCTGAGGGCTGGAAATCATTGCCTCATGCTAATTGAATATCATCCAGCAGTTGTGTGGCTGAATCTTCCAGACTGATTTGACTCACGGGGACTGAGTATCTAAATGAAGTGTATTTGTCATGCTGCAGTCCTACAGATTAAGAGCACTTGGATTCATTTGGTCTGGTGCATTCCAACAATATTAAACAAGTCCATTTTTCATTGTCCTTTGCACCTTGTATTTTCCTGGCTGTGGAAGTCCAGCATCTTACTTTTTTGAAACTGAGCTGTGATACAACAAATATTTCTGGCCAGTATTTCTAGCTCTGGCAGGGTTTGAAGAATTCTTGGCTGGCTTTTACAGTAGGCTGAGAGTTTACACCAAATATAACAAGAGGCAGAGTACAGCGCGTAGAACTAAATCATGTTACTTGTTATTATAATATTTTTCTTGTCTTGAAATTATTCACTATATTCTGAGTTTTGTGATAAATAGCCATTCTAAAATGTTATAATCGATACTTAGATGTTGAATAATTTTAAACAAAACATCTGAAAGATCCTTTTGTCTTTCAGCAAGATAATTACACAGTGAAATTTGCTTTCATAATTCATTTGGGAAGTCCAGTTTATTGAACATTTGGGAGGTAGGACTTACTCATCTGTGGTTTCTCCTCTGGAACCTTCTTTGCAGCCATGTCAATGGACACTATAATCACACAAAGACACAAGTTGCATAGTTTGAAGTCTTTGCAAAGGTACCTCATGGGTAGGAGAAAAGGCAAGGAGAATGCTATCATGTGAATGCAAAGCCGTGAATCCACTATAGTAGAGACATCTTTGTTCCTGCTTGCTGTAGCATTCATATGTAAGTAAATAAAGTCTGACAAGGGAAGAGTAGGAGCAGAGGAGGACAGCTAATGGTGCACAGCTTTCCAAAGAGGCAAGCTTTGAGGTGGAAACCAAGAGAGGGGGAAAGTTTTCTCCCTGGTGCTTTGGCTTTGGCACTCGGCAGGCTGCACAGCCATTCGAATCAATTGGTGCTAATGGACCTTGCAAAAAAGACTTAAAGTTTTATTTTCAGACAGATCAGTGAGTTAACAGGACTCCTGTCAGGGCCAGACAAGTCCTAGTCCTGGCAGAGGGAGCATATCAAAAGTGCATGGCTAGGACCTCAAGTCAAATGACCTCTGCCAGTTTTAGTGGCAGACCTCAGACAAATGGCCATAAATTGACAGTGAAGCTGCATTCTTAATGAGAGAGGGACCTACCAAGAGGTAAATAAATACCTTTCAGATATTCTGTGAACATATATTGGGTTATTAATGTTGACCAGAGTTTCTGATCAGCCCAGGAGAGCACATGCCGAATATCCATGAAGGTGGCTGTGCAGCTCCCCTGGGTCCCTTGGGGGATCTGGGAGACCAGAAGCCGCCCTCCCAGCAAGCTTGCAACAGCGTGACTAATATTAATTGAGAGTGATTTTAAGCTCCAGGAATTTGGGGCTTAAACTTAACTCTGAATTTTGAGGATTAGGAGGAGACCACCTACCTAATCATTGAAGTGTTTGTCTTTCCCACATAAGCCTTGGTAACATCCCGAGTGTTCTCTGTGCCTGCTGGCCAGTTAATGAGTTGCTTAATGTGCCATTTCAGAAGTGAGCAGGCAGGGCAGATAGCTGGTCCGAGCTTGGTGTACTCACAGGTGTCTCACTTGGCACTGTATGAGCAGCAGGAAAGTACGTGGATGGACTGGAGAAGAGAGACAATGGGCGCAGGAGCTCACAGGTCTGATGCAGGTACCTGTAAGCAGTGCACGGTGAGGCCATTGCGTTTGCTGAGGCAAAGGAGCAAGCTCCATACATAGTAGCAGAAAGGCTTTAACGGTCCTAGAGCATTAATAGGATGGTGCAGCATTACTACCTGCTTATTTATAGCTGCAAGTTTAGGGCGATGTGTGACTGCCTGTTTTCTATTTAGAAGAAATGAGTAGAGGAGTCGTGGCTGTAAAGAGCGTATTTCTTTCGGCTCATTACACTCCATTGATCGCTGCTGGTTTAAGAGAGGTTTAAACATCATAAAATCATAGAATCATAGAATAGTTTGGGTTGGAAGGGACCTTTAAAGGTCAGCTAGTCCAGTTCCCCCCTGCAATGAGCTGGGACATCTTCAACTAGACCAGGTAGCTCACAGCGGCATCCAACCTGACCTTGAATGTTTCCAGGGATGGGGCATCTACCACCTCTCTGGACAACCTGGGCCAGTGTCTCACCACCCTCACTGTAAAAAATTTCTTCCTTCTATCTAGTCTGAGTCTACCATCTTTTAGTTTAAAACCATTATCCTTTGTCCTGTCACAACAGGCCTTGCTAAAACATTTGTCTCTGTGTTTCTTACAAGCCCCCTTTACTGAAAGGCCTCAGTGAGATCTCCCTGGAACCTTCTCCAGGCCAAACAACTCCAACTCTCTCAGCCTGTCCTCATAGGAGAGGTGTTCCATGTTTTCCACCTCTGCTGTTTGCCCTTCCTTTCTCCAGTAGAGGTTATTTTATCAATTCTACCTATATATGGCACAGGCTTCTTGATTTTACTTCCGTGCTGTTCCAGTGGCTGGTTGCTTGCCCTTCTTCCCATCGGCTTTCTTTCCCTGCATGCCTTACCCAGCTGTTTTAAACATACACAGCAGTATTGCAAAGAGTCTTTCCAGCATAAAGTATTTTGTTGTCATCATGATGTTTAATAGCTGCAAAATTAGTCTTCAGCAAGTGTGGTCTGCTGGAAGAGTTGTGCAGACCGTGATTCAGGAGAGCAGCGTTATGGGGATGTGCACCATTGATCTAAGGGGTATTTAGGCCTCTGTGAGATGAAATGGGCCCTTAAGTGCTTTGCGGATCCAGGAGCAAAGTGTGCCCTGGATGAAGTTTACATCAGGAAAACTGTTAACAATGAATTTAAGCACATCACGTCCCATCCTGTAGCCTCAGTGATGTGGGAGGCTGTGCTTTCCATGAAAATTCAGGGAATGAGAGCAGTTCTGCATTTCACTGGCAGGGAAAAAAGTGATCCTGACATGTGGTTCATGCCTCAATTTGTTTCAAGACTGCTTTTACAGTCCTTCAGGTTGAGAATTTTTGGGTAAACATTGTCAGATTTGTCTGCTAAGCACCAAGCAGTCTTCCCAGTTGTCTTTGTAAAAGTTACACAATCTATTTGTTGGTGTTCCTGGTAGAGTTGGTAAGCCTGCTTGAAGGTCAAGTGTGCTCCTTGCTAGGTCTTGATGTTATGGGTCTTGCTACGTCTTTAGTCTGTTTTTCCAAAATGTCAGCTAGAGACAGGCCAAGGAAGGAACAGATATCATGGGTCTCTGGTATGGGTTGTTCAAAAGTTGAAAGTTTTGACAGAACGAAAGCCCTAGTGTGGTCTTTGGTTGAACGTAGGTATGGGATCTGCAGAGAGCCCTGATTGCCATATCTCTGCTGCTCTTCTTTTTGCTAGAGAGATGAACAAGTGGGAAATATGAATCACAGCTTTCTGATTTTTATTTCAGAATAGATTTTATTTGTTAATGTTCTCAGTAGCAATCAGGGAAGATTCTTGGCCTGTTGCAGCTGCTGTGCTTTTATATGGCTCATAGTGTTATAAAAAGGCAGAGGGATTATGGGGCTTCGGTGACTTTAGTAAAGTCTATTTTTGCTGTTAGGATCATTGATGTGGTATATGGTTTGAATTAAAGTTCTCATTATCACATTAAGATTAAACAAGGAGTTAATTAAATGTAGGGAAGTAATTGAATGCTAATACTGCAACACTGCAGTGAAAAATGAGGCAGTATTTCCATACTAACCTCCAGTTTTCTCCTCATCATAAGTACCATGCCATGAACGTGCACCAGAGTATGCTTCTGACTCAGGCAGAAAGCTTTTGCAGTTGGCGATGCTTCATCTCTTGGTAGTTACGTGCTGGTCCGTCGTCTTCTGAACATTCCTACGATGGGACAACCCTCTTCAATTTTAGAGGTGCTTTTCTTATCTTTGCACTCACCTGACTTGAAAAGAAAATAGAGTGTGTGTTAAAACTTAGCATGAGCAAATGGCTGGAAATGATTTTGCACACTTGAAAGCTGGTTTTGATTAGAAATAGCAAAATTGAAATTATTTAAGAATGCCTGTTTTGCTTGTTGCATGTGATTTTTGTTAATTTTAGGAAAACCTGTTGGACTGTGAGTCATGTAACATGCGGATAATTTACTTTCTGATAATTCTCTTAGCACCAAATAATTATTTTATTAAATAATGGAAGATCTGAGGCAGGAAGAGAGATAGTCCCCACCAGCTTTTTGGCTTGAGAGAGATTTTGAGTGCAGTACCACAAATTTGATGTGCCCATTAGAGAAGGTGAGCTCAGCTTATTTCTCCTTCAGCATTTATTTGCCTCAGGTTTTTTGAAGTGTGAATGCACAGGGTACAGATGTCCCCTGTATATGTGGTAATAAGACTTGAAAATACTTCAGTGGCCATCCATGATTTACAGTAACAAAATGAGTACATTCAGAGAGATTTGAAATGGAGCTGCCTCTGGTTTTGGAGGAGCTGGGTGCAGTCATCCCCAAATAAGTGATCTAACCTGCTTTTCAAAATAAATGTACTTTCCTCTTTTTTTAGGGAAACCTCAACAGTAAAAATACTTGATAGAGCCCCATGCAGCCTGTGTCCATTTGCTTGCCAGTCTCAGATAGGGCTGCTGCAGGCAGAGAGATGCCATCTACGAGTACAGTAGGTTAATCTCGCTGGTTTGAGGTACAACATTAAAAACAGGAGCTTCTTTTGCTCTTAAATATGGCAATTCATGTGATACATCCTGACTTCAGTGAGGCTTTAAATACTGTGACTGAAATTGGAAGCATGCTCTGTAGGAAAGATGTAGGCAGATGGAAAAGAGCCCAGAGGGGAGTGACAAGAACAGGAGGTTTAGCAAACGTAAGCTGTAATGGAAGATGGAAGGAATTGATTTGTTTAGCCTAAAAATACAGAAGGAAATGCAAGTCACCCACTATATAAAAGGTTACTTTAAAAGGCATGACAATCAGTTTTTCTCCGTGACCACTGAGAGATGCAAGAAGACATCAGGCAAGAATTTAAGCCAGGTAGTAGGATAAACGTTTGAACTTTTAGGGAAGTGACAAAATGAAAGACAGGCCGTTGAGAAAACCTGCAGGGTGGGAGTTTGGAGAACAGATTGGACAGAAATCTGGTGAAGTGGTTTGGATACATGCCCTCAGGTGATGCAATTAGGTGATATTTTGAAATATCTTCATTTAGTGGCTGTTGATACCATGTGAGGCTTTCTGGGGCTAATCTTGTAGGGTTTCACGGTGCTATTTCACATTCTGATCAAGGAGCCATTGAAATTTTGTGGGCGAGTGAAGGATCCATCCCTGGCCATCTTCATCTTCCACAGCATAGGGGACCTCCTCTCCTGCTGCCAGTCCCTCCCAGGGGAGCACACACCATACCCCGATGGTGGCCTGTCTCGTGGCTGTGCCACTGCCAGGGCTGACATTTGTCTGGAGGTTTCCTGCTTTCTGGTAAAGGAAGACAGAGCTCATTTCGAGTCTTTTCCAGCTCTTCTCCACCTATGAGGGGTGGTTTGGGGAAGAGGTGGTGCAGAAGGTGACCTGACAGCCGCATTAAAATCAGAGCGGACAGTAAAAGGCATATCAGGCACACAGTCATTTTGGGACTCTTAAATATGGAAATTTTAAATGTCAGACAGCAGTATGTCCAGCCTGTGATTGGATTTTAAGCTAGTTCTCCACCCAGTATTGGCTTGAATATCTCCCTCTAATCTGCAGCATCTTGAGCATCCAAAGCTATTTTTATACATCCTTGATGGAATATATTTACTTCTTGGTGCCTCTTTTTGCCATCACTGAGGAGACATGCTTATTTCTCTGCTCTTTTTCCAAGGAAACTTAGAGGAGATAAACACTTAACAACCTACCTTCCATTACTGATTTAAATGGCTTATGAAATTTTTAAACCATTTATGATTGTCTTTCATCCTGATGCATATCATATCTATTCTCAGTATTGCTCTCAGACAAATTTGTTTGAAGAATCCAGACAAAATCCATTCTTGTATATCTGAGGACTGGAAACTCAGTAAATGAGCAGGCTGCTATATTCTTTGTGAAACAGTAGTTATTTCTTCTAGTATTCAAAAGTAACAGCTAACCAAAACAATGAAAAGATAGTACGAAAGACATAAATCAGATTTAAGGTTCCTCCTGCAGCCATAATACTTCTCGTGTGTGTTATAGTAATTATGTCATATTTAATAATATTCAAACTATTATATTCTTTAAAATGTACATTTTACCCACGCTTGCTGAAATTTGCCATGTAGCAAGAACTGTAACTTCATTCTCTCGGGTCTTAAATTTTACGCCTTCTGCAAATTTGAGAATTAATGCAAATAAAACAGACGTTGAGAGAAGCAGAATACAGACATTGAAAATATCTTCCAGCAGTGGCATTTACATAATTGCAATCTACCAAAAATCTAAAAATTTGAGCCTTGGACAGTTCTGTGAGAATGAGGGCTGATTGTAAGTAATTCTTGCTGGTTTGGAGCATGCATTAGTATGTTTTTTCCCTTATCAGCTGCGCAGCTCAGAAGTGTGCCCCATGGTGGCAGCCTGTGGGGACTGGAGACATATTGTGGGAATAATGGGTGTGAGAATGCCTGCCTGTTAGTGGGACACAAGGAGATGGTTGTATTTATGCCATTGCTTTGTACATGAGACTCATCCCTATAGGCTGTTAATGCCCAAAACCTTCCCATTGCAAATATATTTGTATTGATGAGTAGTGCCACTCTCAGTTTTCTCTCATCTCACTTTTTAGGATTCTCTCCTTCAAAATTTCTTGCTACCATTTTATTCTGTTTATGTTTGGCTTAACTGTGTCTATTCATTTGCACCATATTTTCTAATTACTTCAGTTTTTCCTCTTCTCTTAATTGTAAACAACAAACTCAGAAGGACTTTTTCTTTCAGTGCTTTCATTTGTTGTTCCATCCTTTGTAAATTTCAGGTTCAAACAAGAGGGAAAAAGTATCTTGTATGTATCCTGCAAAATCCCCTGTTACGGCTGGGTTATTGGGACGCTCTCATTGTCTTGACACCTAGGAGGACCTCAGTGCACTTTATGGAACTGCTTGGTTGTAGTAAGAAATGTGTAATAGACATAGACTACTCAAACCTGCAATTTGCAGATGAAAGCCAGTGACCAGTGTAACTGCAGACTCCACGAGAGGAGACACCATCAACGTGCTGTTGTTTTGCAGATGGAGGGAACCAGGTGTTATTTTTATCACCTCCTCCAAGTGGCTGTTTGATGGTCACCATCTTTTTAATGGGCCCAGTCTAAAATGTAACCCAGATTTTAGTATGAAGGCGGTGAGATAGCGCCCGTGCACATGGGAACATTCAGATCTGTGTTGGTCGTCAGTCTTCCTTGGTTTTGACAGTGCAGGAAGATCTCAGGAGGCTTTGCTTGCATGTGCCTGATGTGGAGGCATCTCTTGGGGAACTGATTTTCCAAAGGACAGGTGTAGAGCACGTTCCACAAACCAGCTGAAAAAGTTCAGTTTTACCTTTAGAAAACCAGCATTCCAAAAATCACTACACTTGCTGAAATTTTAAGACCAGCTATTTAAAAAGCCACAAAACAGGGCAATTCTCGTTCTCTAGGTATGTTCTCTCGTATATGTCTGAAGGGCATAAAGCTCTTCAAAACCATCCCAAGAAAAAGCTCCACAGAAACTGTAGTAGCAAATAACCTGCTCACCGTTCCAGCAAAGTGCCTTCTTGAAGCAAAAACTAATGGATACATGCCATGCTGCACACAGGCTGCGTAATGCTCCACATTACTCTTCAGACTGTCTCCACCCTTTATTCCTGGCTATAAATGTTTTACAGACTTCATGCAATGCTGTTGTTTCATGCTTAATGCCAGCTCTTTCCATGTTACTACACTTGATGGAAAATGGCCTTCAGGAGACACGCATGAAAAACTTGAGAGCATGAGTAACATATACATTTACTATAAATAACTGTATTTCAGTAAAAGCCTGGTGGAGAGTGAGTAATCGATGACACAGGCTTTATTAAGCAGAAAGTTAATTTTTGAGCCAGGTTTTGTTATCCAGGGTGCCGTACAATCCAGGAGAGCGACATACTTGCAAAATAAAGATTTGTTGTGCTTTTTGTTGCCAAGTGCCTAAAAACCTCTGACGTTTCCTCAAGAGTCAGTCTAGTCCTGTAAGTTATCAATAATGCAGTTTTTAACTTCTACCCATCTATTTTTTATTTGCCAGTAAAACTTTCAACCACTCTGATGTACCAAAGCCATTAAAGATCTGGTATATTAATGAGAATTGGGGAGAAGGTCTCCTTTCTGCCCACGGCATTTTATTTGCAGTGTTTCTGGATATCTTTCAATGTAAGCAAGTATTCATGCCCTCAAGCAATCCCACGTCACGTTAATTTCTGGTGTATATGACTGTGAGGGACAGTTTTCAGCCTCTTGCAGAGTTGTTTTTACAGAGGATGTTCCTCGACTTCATTTTGCAAATTACTTCCTGCTGGAAATCTTGCAGACCCTGCGTTTCACAGGGAATGGGAACACGAGCAGGATGGGAAGCAGAAGTTTTCATTGCATGGATAAGTAAGACTTCTGCTGAAGGAGCAAGATAATTTCACATTTGAAATGCAACTTAGTTCAGCGCCAGTTGTTTTGGCTTTATTTGTGTCTGTGATGTTCGTTTTCTTATCCTGGCTGACCTTTTGGAGTACCATGGAGGCTGAAGGAACCAGAAAACCCTGATGTTTAGGGCAGTATAAACCTCGTATTTCAGAACGGAGGCGTTTTTTCAAGGTGTCCCACTTCTTGTTTTCTGTAGTGGACACCTTGAAGTTTGGCAGTCTATTTGCAACAAAGAACTTTGAGATAGAAATAAACATTTTTCTGGACCTTGGTGTGACAAGGTGTATAGAGAGGAGAGGATTCAAATGTCTAATCCCTGTGGAGGGGTGATACAATGGCAGAGCTGTGAGCAAGGTGCAGGTAAGAGTATCCCTAAAGGTTTGATTGGTTGTACTTATTTATCATTTATGTTCCTTGTTTGTAATTTCATCTGTTTACCTGCCTTAGTATCCCATCTTCGTGCCAGCTGCTCCGATGCGTAGATTTCAGTTCATCTACAGCTTTCCTGGTATTTGGTTACTTGACAGAATTAGTTGGAATTACCGTAACTAATTAGTCTAGGCTTTCTAATATTCACTGGGAGGGAGAAGGAGCTGAAGAGCTGATACGGAAGTTAAAAAAAATTGTAGATACTAGATGTAGTAAACATTAATGCCCTTTGAAAACCCTTTAGTGGTGGGAATTTCCCCTCTTTTTTTTTTTTCCCCACTCTTTAATGACATTCTTCATCAAAGCTCAAAGACTTTGGCTGAGGATGAACTATATTTAGATACTGCACGAGAAGTCCTGCAGCTCTCTCCAGAGGGAGCTTTTTCCTTCCTCTTCCCTTTTTTTTTATTTCTTTTTTTCCCAACTTTACACTTCTTTTGGTTTTTTTTCAGATTTTTCAGATATTTTCAGATCCTGCAGCTTGAGTTGAGTGTAGTGGGCATGTTAGATGTTCTTCTAATAATCCTTCCCCCCCTCCCCCTCAGTTTTTAACATCTCAAAGGCATTTATAAAAGCAACTAGAAATTAGTAATTGCACCAGTTCGTCTTTCTTTCAGCCAAATATGCAAACAGCTGATCCAAGAAAAGAAGCAGGCCAAGTGGCAACCTGAACAGGAGGAAGCAGGTGACCTCAGATTAGATGTCCCTGGAGGGGGAGCTCGATATCGGAGAGCCAGCGGGGCAAGAACTGAAATGGGGCCAAACCTACGCACAGGGCAAGTTTGTTCCCCTGGCTCCAGCCAGTGCCACACACTGCAAGGAAGTGGTTTGCTTACTCCCTTGGAGGGGTAAATTAGGCTCCATTTAAACTGCTCTAGAGTTTGTAGCATGTTCTCAGCTAGTACCTGTTTTCTTTTTTCTCGGTCTCCAAATTCATCCGGTTCCTTGTAATCCATACTCTTCTGTAGCATTGTTTTGTTATTCTCACTCACATTTGCCCTGAATTTCTATGTTGCCTTCTTTGGTGGATTATCTAAGCCTGGTGAAGGATCTCCATGGTTGGATTTACTCTGTACAGGCACAACAAGCATTTCTCTTTTGTGTTTTGAAGGCCTGGCTGAAAGCCACCTTGCACTCAATTGAAAGACTCTTGCTGACTTCAGGTGAGGTCTTGCTGAGCAAGATGCATAGGTGTATGCATGCATGTATGTATGACTTATTTTGGAAAGGTAGAAGGTCCTTCTGACGACTGCGATGGTAACGTCTTTCTTTGGTGTCTTCTTACCATGAGCATCTATTTCTTTGTCTCTCTTTGCATGTGTGCCATGAAGGTTAAATTCATTACTAAGCCCTGGCTTTAGGGTCTGGTGTATATTTTGGCACATACGTTCATCTGGAGCACTCTGTCCAGTGATTGGTGTGTGCAACCCAAGCCCGCACAGGCACCCACCTCCACCATCAGGTGAGTCCATGATTTTCATCATCCCTCATGCCACGCATAGGATCCCAAGAGGAGAAGGAGGAGGAGGGTGGGCTCTGTGTGTTACCACTGTCCAATGCTCACACTCTGTACCATGCCCTGCCTCATCACCAAGTGTGCCCTAGACCCCATATACGCATTATGGCAAGGATAGTGTGATTCTTCTGATGAAACTGGATCCAAGAGTCGTTTTCTTTGACCAGTATCTGAGATTTTTCAATGCTCCATTTGCCCCTTTGTTATAAAGTTACCCTAAATGAGGTAGTTTAGGTGGTAGTTAAGGTGGTTTTGCTTCCAGGTAGCTAGAGAAAGAAGAAAGAGGCTCTCTTTCTGCCAAATAATAATTCAAAAAAATAAATGCTCATGTATGTATAAAGCGAGGAAACTTGAGTAAAATCTCATAGGTCAGTACTTTTCCCTTTTTCACCCTGATGCATCAAAACAGTCCATGTAAAAATATTACTACCTGAGGCTGGTCCCCATTACTGAGGGAGGTAAAAACATCTCATCTTTCATGCCATTTCGAATTGATGCATTTGGTTTCCTTCTTTCAAATATGATTTTTTTAAAGAGTAGTTTATGGTATAAAAAAGAAAATAAGTACTTCGTTTTTCCCCTAAATGATTTTAATGATGAAATTACATGGCTCCAGAAAGCAGTTTGAAAGGCGCTGTGAGCTCCTTTGAAGAAAAGTGTCATCTTGATATAAATCAGGAATGTTACTTTATAAATGTTTGAATGGCTGTAAACTACCAATATTGAGTAAAATGTGATCACTGTGTGTAGAGACCATTGATGGTTTTTATCAACTTAAATATATTTTAGTACCAAATCTACAGCCACAATCTTATAAATGATACCAATCTGGGGGAGTGTGCCACCTTCAGGCATCAGTGGCTCCAAGATACTGTTGCAAGTTGGATACTTCAGCCTTTTCCAAATTAAATGAAAAGCAGGCTTTAAACTAAGAACCCCATTTTACTTAAACTAGTTTTTACTGTTTTTGGGGGGTGTGTGCCCCCATTTGGTTGTGCATTTGTTTAATGATTGTAACTTTAGAGGAAAAACAATTTAAAGGTCAAAATGTGACTGTAAGTTAATGAAAATTAGCCACTAGATTAGGTAGGAAAATTGCTGCTATCATCTTTTAATTAATTTCTTCCTGGCCAATTTAATAAATTTTTAAAAAATGCATAAAACAATGTATAGTCTTTTTATAAAGTAAGTTAGCAGTTAGGGAAGCAGCTCTTAAAAATCAGCCCTTCTCTAGTAAGCCGTGAGCGTTGAGAGAGTTGAGAAGAAGTGCTGTTAGCAGCTTACCTGAGTCCATCTGTGGCCATCTTATGAAGAAGCAAAATACTTCAAATTAAGTTCACATGTCTCTAGAAAAGGGTTTGTAAGAGGGGAAGCATCAAGGGAAATGTTGACAGATATTTAATTATAATGGCAGTAGTGGCTGTTGCTGTGTTAATAGCATCTGGCAGCAGAGTCATCACCATCTGTTAGTGCCCTGAAATTCTGATACAGTGCATCCTTTATGGAGGAATTAACAATAATTAACAAATCTATCAAATGAAATCACCTTGATTGGATGACAGTTTTACCTTGATAATGATTAACTGCAAAATAATGGGGAGTAAAATGTCCACCGTTCGCCTTTTTACTATAGACAAGCTAATGCCGCTCTCCAGCTACAGCATCCAGGAGGGCTTGCTTTTAAGCGTGTGGTGTGAGACATCGTTTAGTGCATCTCCGTTAAATAATCCTTATAAGCAGAGCTAGACCAAAACCAAACTTTGGCATCTTAATTTCTATTTGCAACACATTAGTACGTTAAAACCAGTTGCAGTTCTGTTTAGGAGTGGTAACTTATTTAATGTTAAATAAAGGAGCAAATGAGGTTAGCCTGACAGAAGTGACACTTCAGCCAAAGTCTAGCCAGCCTGGAAGAGCAATCTGACTGCGCTAAAGCATCGCAGGTTTCTTCGTTAGCTCAACGTTAGAATCCAAACTGTTAATTTCTGATGAATCAGTTTGTCTTCAAAATAATGGGGGAAAAATATTCTATTTGTATTTGGAAGAATTATCTTTTGATATCTATTTTTATCAAAGACAGTATTTTCGTCAGTGTAATGAAATATCACTGCCAAAAATAATAGCTATAAACAAAGCAAAAGCCAGTTCAAGGCCTGGTTGGGTTTTATTTTTCTCTTAACTCCTCTTTTTCTGTTCATTCCTGCTGAGCAACAGATGGAGAAGGTGGCACACGGATTAAATAGAAGAATTGTAAGTAATAGGTAATTGAGGTGTGTTAATCATCGGAAGCAATAGGAGGGGAAAGAATAAATTTTGTGATCTTGAAGTTAAGTAAACTCGAATTTTATTTCCGTCTTCCTGTGTGAGTCGGTTAATATTCTAATATTGCTGTGGGACCCTGAGAGAAAAGGCAACAGATATTTCCCTTGTGTGTTTTCTGTTTGTTCCTAAGTGACAGAAGTTTATTTAGGCTGGGGTTTGTGGTGATTCCAGCTACTGATAGAGCTGCACTGACACCAAACCACAAGCGGAGATCTGGAAAGCCGGGTTTGCGCTGCTGTGATTTATCACAGTTCCCGACGCAGGAGCTGTAAATCAGAGCTCCCCTTCTCTTTTAATTGAGGCAGTGGATTCACAGCAGGGTTTTTGGTGGGGAAAGGTCTGTGCCTCTGGGGTTGACAGTATGCAGAGACAGAAGATAGCCCCAAATTCACCTTGTGTTGCAGTAGGTGGGCAGGAGGTGCTGTGCTGCAGAACGTACCTGCTGCTGGACCATCCAGATGTGCCATCCCAGCTGTGTAGTGGAGATCGTTCCCTGTTTCTGCCTCTGTGTTGCAGCAAACAAACTGGTGGAGCAGATTTGAGGATAAAGGTTCACCTGGTGCATGAGGTTGGGATTTAGCTGATTTCTGGTTTTGGTGTCTTCTCCATGAGACCTATCCCTCTCTTTTTATTTTGCTGGACAGTTGTGTGAGTCGTATATTAGCTCATAGGAGTTGTATGACGATGTACATGCATGTTCACCACACATGGAACATACACATACATTGTAATCCCCAGTTAACACTGTTAAAATGAGAAGATGCTTTGAAAGCAAGTGGTTTCATCTGCTGCTGCTTTGGCTTGACATCATGGGCAGGCAGCGGCTGGTGGGATGTAACAAACACGCCGAGATGTTTCTTAAGGCTTGGAAGAAAGGCTTGTTTCTCTCTCACGGTTATTTTCATGCAAGCCACAGTTTTCTGTTTAGGAGGGTTAGAAGATACGCATTAAGCAGTGTTAAATATGCTGAGGCAGTTGATGTTTACAGCCCTTGTAGAATTATTCATTAAAATATTAACTGCTAGACAGCCTATTTTTTTTAAAATTCAATGATTTAGTAGCCCTCTTAAAAATCATGTTGTGTGATTCAGACATTCAGAGGCTAAATAAGACAAAACAAAGCTACCAAAATTACCCACAAAAGCACTAATTCTTGGGTTTACATTTCTTAAATTGCCACGGGCATGACGTGCCTAAGAAAATCAGATGGATTTGTGGAGCGGGTGAGCTGTAAGATTTGACTCAGCTCTCTCCCATCTGCACCAACAGCTTTCTCCAACATGCAGTGCTGGGAGGATTTGGAAGGGGCTGTATCCTTCTACAGGTTTTTGTGGGCAACAGATAAGTGTGTGCGCTAAGCTTTGCTTTACAGAAACTTTTGGCATGAGGACAAGGTGTTACCTTGAAGTGCTGGCTCTCAACTAAACTCATTTTCCCTCCCCATGCCTTTTTAAAGATGTTTTTAATGGCTCTGGTCCTCCGTGGAGGACATGGTTGTGTTCTTGTCTGTGAACATATCTGGGTTTGCTTCCTTGGGTCCCTTGCGTCCAATTTTCTGGCTGAGCAGGTCAAGTCTGCCATTAAACACTGGTGTGTTTAATGTATGCTTTCTCCCACATACGATTTTCAACGTGATGCTAACGTTGCTCGCCTCTGTTCTGAGCAAGCCTACAGGTCTGGAGTGACTCTTCCCAGTGCTTTGCCTTGCTTTGTTACAGGTGCCAATTAATGTTATCGTCGATAGGACTCTGAGGAGCCCAGCCGCAGGTGCACACCTCATTTTCCATGGACCACTGGAGAGTTACTAGTCAGTGCGGTGTTTGATCACTACACGTCCAGGGCCGGATTTCAGCTGGTGACCTGGAGACAATCCCCCAGGCCACCGAGTCCGTGACATTTAAAAATACCCACCCAGGGTCATTGCATCAATTGTGTTGCCTTTAATTTCATTTTTGATGAACTTTTCTCATTCGGTTGTACAGGTAGAAGAGCCTGAAGCCAGCAGAGTGTGACACCATGAACACAAGTGCCTGTCATACTTTGTGTGTTTCATATATACTGATGGTCTCTCTGTTGTGTGTTTTTTGTGTGTTTCAGGAAAAAAGTGCCAGTTCAAATGTAAGACTTAAATCTAATAAAGAGATCCCAGGATTAGTACATCAACCCAGAGCAAAGTAAGTTCAATTTATTATTTTTTTTAATAGTAATAAAAATGAACACAGGATTAAGCAGTATCTGTGAGATTCCCAATTACGGCCTAGAGAAAACCAATTGGTGGTTCCAGCAGCCCTAAAACAGTACCGAATTTAAATAAAATAGGTAAGGTCACCTGTGTCCTGGTACCAGTGACACAGCTGGGCAGCACTTGTGCCGGCATCCCTGCAGCATGCTGTCCTTTGCACAGCTAAAATGCAGGACTTAAAAATGTGTGAGATGTATCTTGCCGTGCCTTATAGGAGTACCACACTGCGTTATTTCTCAGCTTTCCATACAACTTACACATAAACAACATTGGATATGCACTAGTGTCCTTAAGTACTATTAGTTAAGTTCCCAGGGAGGTTTTTGCTAGCTCTTGATTTAGGTTAGCAGCTATACTGCCTGAGATTAGGAATGGTAAACTTCGTCCGTTTAAAACAGTCAATTTGTTTCTTAAAATTAGGGTTTTGTGTAGCTGAGAGTTTCTCCATCCTTGACTTGCAGTTCTGTGCTGTGCCCTGGCTGACATCAGTCAGGATTACATAGGCCATGAAATACTTCATCCCTGTGACAGAGCTGGTTATTGATATTAGTAACTCGTTTCTTACCTAAATCACTGTTATATTTTAATCACTAATTGGACTGAAAATAACAGATTACGTGGAGCTATATATTGGGTTCGTAACAAAGAGTGATAAAGCTTTGCTGTTGGATTTCAAACAATAGCGGAACTGCTGTTCTTTATGCCATGCCTTCAGGGCACTTATTAACTTAAACTTGCTGCATACCAAGTGCATTGTACACAGTTTCAAGTCTAGAAACCAGTAATTTCCTAATGAGCTGACAGTATAATTCATCCTCCTTTCAAAAGGAAAAATCGAGTGCTTCAGATGTAATTGCAAAGAAGTTCACAGTAGGGAAGTGGAGGTAAAATCACCCTTCAGGAAAGCTGTACTTCATTATTATGGCTTGGTCCTTCCCAGCAGGGTCAGATACGTATTTAAGATGCTCTAGCAGGAGGCTAATCAGCCTGGGCTAAAAAAGGGTCATTTCTTTTGACGGATCATCTCTTGTAGTGTATCCATCTATTCTGGTGTGTGGGGTCGGGGTGTCCATTCTTTCATCAAACTCTGATTTTAAAAGTCCCCACAGAAATCAGAATTGACCTTCATTCACCAAAAAGCCTAAAGACATTGCATTGGCAGAGGTTTCTGTCACAGTCCTGCAAAAATAAGGAAGATTTTCGGAGAGTTACAGAACATAACATTGGGTTGTTGGGTAAAACCTCTGCTGTTTGCCCAAGCCCTTGCTCTTTACCCAGCATATCATTGGATTTCTGTTCATGAATTGGCTACATGTGTTTGAGTTGCTAATCACCAAGACAGCAAATATCTGTTATCATGTGCAATTTTTTTTTAAGTTTATTATCTGAAAACCTTGCTAATTCTGACTGCAAGGGCAGGGGGTGTTGGCATTATGTGGAAAAGGGCTACTCGGCTAAAAGAGCAGAAATTAATAGATAAATCATTAGACACATCTTGTAGGACCATTCCTGTAGAAGTAGTGTTACTTCAAAACAAAACATGGACTATGTTCCAAGTTATAAGTTCATGTACAATGAAGGGAGCTTTAAAATGTCAGCTGTAGAAGTAAGACTGAGGGCACATCTCTTTTGTAGGAGGATTTAGAAACTGGATCTATGATGTTGCAAAGGCAAGAATAAGTTTCTAGTGCTTCCCTACCCAGAAAGGGCTGTACTGCCCTAAAGCCCCACTCCGAGACACCTGAATATGCAGGTGACAGGGTCCGCTGACCCAAAGAAGCATTTTTTTTTCCCCATCTCAGGTGGAAGTGGGAGCCTGAGGGACAGGCAGACAGCTGGGGACAAAAACATCCACAGCCACTGAAAGGTGAATTGTTCCTTCTCCTGAATTACCAGCTTTAGGTTTTAATGGCATTTCTGAGACCTTCTCTTCTGAACTGAGCCTTCATTTATGTCCGGTATAAGCAAACCATTGTATATGTTCATCCCGATAGCAAGTGAAGTATGAATGCTAAGCTTTGTAGGAAAGTGTAGTGTGTTGTTGGGCACTTGGGCAAAGTATTAACTCATTACAGCTGAAGGTATCACAGCAAGGAAGAGGAGCCTGGGGTGGGAACTCAGCAAGCTGAACCAGCTTTTAGTGTTGTAGAAAATCTCCCAAGAGCTGTGTGTCCTTCTAACCATTTGGCATCACTGTTAATACTGGCACCAGTCTCCCATCCTTCCTTTACCGCATTTTTTTTGTCCCACATTGAGTTTCTGGCATGTTTCTCCAGCCCCAGTGGGCCCAGGCACTCCTTACTGCTGCAGGTCCAGAGGATGCTCCAGTTCCACCTGCCGTGAGGGATATCGCTATTTCAGGAAGGAGGCTTTTACCACCCCCTGACATAACTAAAGCAGACACACCCCAAGTACCATCTGCCACGCATCCTCCTCTTTGTCTCCTCATCCTTTCCTTTGTGTCCCACCTTCCTGGATTTTTAGTTTGCAGATCCTCCTTGGGGAAGGGCATGTTGTGCCACCATCAGTGTCTTATAGACGACAAGTAAGAGTCTTTTCCAGCCCTCTTCACTAATGCAAAATCGTATCACTAACCCCTCCGCCTCTTGGGGCTGCAGAATTAACTGAAGTGAATAGTCTGCTGGGTCCATTCAGGGAGCAGGAAGGACCACCCGGCCGGGAGGGGAAGGACCAGCCTGAGCTTGTAGACATGCCTGGGTGTTGGTGGGTCCCTCGCTGTACCAAGGAAAGGTAGCAGGCTATTCAGTTTCTGCAGCCTGCCTGGAAAAGGGAATAGTCTCCTCTGGATGCACATGGGTCCTAGGTACCATCCCAAGTGTAGCATGCATATGCAGAACCAAATGCAATAATTTTTCTGTAAGCAAAACAGAAAAAGAAAAAAATTGATTAAAAGAATTATCATTGTAGTCATTGTATGAAGTGATTTATTTTTCACAGTGGTAAAAACTTACAGCTGGGTCCCTCAGCGGCTCTGAACTGCAGTATTGGTATTTAAAATGGAAGAGATCCTGTCGGCACTGATACTCTTCCTTTGCCTTTCAGCATGCACATCTCTGAAAGCCAACAAGAATTCTTCAGAATGCTTGATGAAAAGATTGAAAAGGTAAGAAACAATACAGCAAACACACGTTTTCACTCAGGGGTTGGACACACAGGTTTCCGGGCTCCCTGGGGAGGACAACTGGACACTGTCTGTTGCAGCACTCCACGTTCTCCAGTACTTGGAGGGACTCTGGTCCAAGGTACCCCTTACCACTCATGGGTTAGATAGTTCAAGCGTAATGATGACCAGAAAGGTAAAGAGGTTGCAGGAGGTATTGGAAAGAAACCTTTGTTTTGTGGAAATATCACCAGTCTAGGATAAATGGCAAATTAACTCAACACAAATGTTCAAGATATACATGGACTGCTGGATAAAGAAGAGCAAAGTGGGGATTTATGCCCTTAGTGATTTGATCTTTCATTTAATCTTGGTAAGAGACAAGATTGTGTCTCAATGGTGGAATCTTAATGCCAGTGGTACCTGGGATACCCTGCTTATTTCTTGCTGAATCTCTTCAAAATAGCTCCCAGCTCCAAAGGAGATGGGTAGTGTAGCTGTATGTAGGGCTAACCCTGCCTCAGGACCTACGCTGAGTAAAATAATGATGATGGAGACGTTTTGAGGAAGAGGGTGAATAGTTCTTTGCATATCTCATTGTCTTCATAGCAGTTTTCGGGTGTTTCTGAAGTCTTTTAAATGAGAATCCCAGCTTTGAGAAACCTGGTCTAGCAGGAGGTGTCCCTGCCCATGGCAGGGGGGTTGGAACTAGATGATCTTTAAGATTCCTTCCAACACTAACCATTCTGTGATTCTATGAGGTAGTAGTGAATAATTGTACCACAACATAGATGGGATTCTGAGACTTGAGGAATTAAGTGGCTTTGGATCAAGTCTAGAACATAAGCCCAAAGCAAGATCTCAGCTTTTGCTTACACTCACCAATGTACTCTTTACACTTCATATTTTGAAGTGGGGGATCTTATTTAATACTTGGTATTAACTTTTAGATTTCCCAATTGGGATAAAGTAATTTGTACTCCCAAGTTGTAGTTTTGGGTTGCAGAGTAGGAGGGAAATTTTTATGTGGGTGACTGAATATTTGCCATTTTTGCCAGCACTCTTGGTCTTAGGAGTTGGAGTGCTGCAGTGGGTTAATCTCTTATTTGTCCTAAGCAACAAATTTGCTACAGTGCTCTTAAAAAAAAAAAAAACAACAAAACAAAGAAACAAAAAAATTTGATGAAAGCAAAAAGTTAGATAAAGGGGAAGAGTAGAAGTAAGCAGGAGTTTGTAGATTCTTGAGAAGAGTATTTCTATACCACTGTTTCACAGGAGTAAGATTTTACTTAACCTCTATGCATTTAAAAGTAGAATTGCTACATATCCATAATATATCTACATCTCCTTTGAATAAACGCATTCACTCTATAAATATTTAGATGCTTTTCTGGACATCATCACCTTCTGTAATGTCAAACACAAAATCTCCAGTGAAATGGATTTTCCAAAGATCTATTTTATCTACAGACCAGACCATCTGATGGCTGTATCTAATTATGAATTGAGGTTAGTTTTTGTTCTCAGGATTTGTTTTCAGGACAGTAATACAGCTCATTCCCCAGCTGCCACACTGAGATGCAGTTGACCGTGTCTCCTCACTGTTGGGACCATGCTCTCAGATGCTTGCATGTGTTCTTCCTGGGTCTTGTACTAATTTGTCTTCTAGATCAGGAGATTGCCTATTTAGAGGAAATACACAGTTTTATCTGTCAAAGAGAGAAAGACAGCTCCCATGCATTTCAAGGTGCTGACAGTTAATGAGATTAGCAGGGGTTAATGCACAGCTGAGCATGGGATTTGCTTTCTCTGGGGACCTCCTATTCCTGAGGAAACAGTCATCCTAAGAGAAGTTTGGGGGTTTTTAATTAATCTTTGCCCACAATACGTTGGTTTTCTGCCACAAGTTTATCTGCCACAAATGCCAAAAAGATCGGAAGATAATGAGGGGTTTTGTTTGATCCCTAAATAGCATTTTGAGTCCCTTCTCCAGGAAAAGGAAGGACAGCAGTCAAACACTTAAAAGAATTAAATCACTGAGCAGCTCACCAGTCATAGCTGAAATAGCCTGCAGAAGTGGGGGCCATTGCCTATTGTTGTTGAGGTCCCAAAACATGTTGGAATGGTCACTTGGTCACTGTGAGTAGTGTTGGATTTGTCCATCACTGACTCCCTGGGCTGTGTCTACAGTCAGAAGCAAAACATCCCTCAACTTCTGTTGAAATCCCAAGGGGTGTTGGGTCATCTAATACAAATGAGTAACAACAGCTCTAATGTGTGTGCTGCGAATTAGAGAGGAAAATTATATGTGCATTTTGGACTGAGGAAAACGATTAAATGGACAGGAAGGTCAGCTAAAATAACATTTCTGCAATCGAAGTGTGAAATGGAAAGAACACCGCCTGATGCTTTAGCAACTGAAAATATGAAGTATTTATGAATCCTGGAGATCAAAAAAAAGACGTAATGAAATGGTCTGGAGAATTTCTCTAAAAGTCTCCCTGCTGTCGGTACCCAGCACGCGCTGCTGGCTGCCTGTGTGGGCACAGTGCAGCTGAACTGCGTTCTGCAAATGCCACCCAAAGGTAAAAACCAGAATGTCAGCCCCAATGCATGGAGCTTCTGTCTACCAAAATTCAGTGTCAAAACACTGTGAGGCATTCAGAGGGAGACATCTGTTCGGATCTCTGCATGAGTGGCTGTCCCTGCTCACAGAGCTAGAGCTGAACTTGCATGTATGGAACTGCTTGTGATTATGGTAATGCAATTCAGAGGGTTTGTTGGAAGGAAGAAATACTGAAATGAAGGCTCGGCACTGAATGCGGAGGTAGAACTGAGAGTGTAAAAGTCAGCCCCGCACGTAGGGTTAGATGTTTGTTCTGCTGGAGACAAGCCAATCATTTCAGAGGCACCAGAATTTGAGCTTAAAAAACCCCAAAACCTGATGAGAAGCCAGAGATATAAAGTTATGTAGGAGGCTGGGAGGAGCTGGGTAGAGTTAAGCAGTCGACAGCACAAGAAACAGTAGTTATATGTCATACCTAGATGTCACATATATATGACAGACCTCAGAGCGCTTCTCGTGATGGTGTTTCCATGGCGTAGCAACGTGCATCCAGACAGATAGGAACCAGGCAATTAAAAGGTTGAACAGATCTCGGTGCAGCTGTGGGATGGTCCTCAGCTGGTGGGATGCTAGTGTACTGGCAGAGGGTGAGCACAGCTTCAGCACACCAAGGCTGGATGTGCACCGCACCGGGAGAGAAAAGGGAAAAGAAAGACCAAGTCACCTGTGAGCAGCACGAGGCCCGAGAGCTGTGATGAAAGCTGGCTCAGAAATGCTCCTGACATCTGCCAGCACCTGCAGCCAGTCCTCTTGGGGCTTCGCACAAGTTACTGTGAGTAGAGTCATGGGCTTTACTTTTGGAGGCAAACAGGCACACACATACAAAGAGTTTGGAAAGAAAATGGAGCAGAGACAGTCAGCTCGCCTGGTGACAGCGTTATCATCATTTTTTGAAAATTGAGCTTGCCTGAAGCCATATAAATATATTCCAGCCGAGGATGAGCAACAGGTAATAGCAGCAATTAAGCTTGAGGAGAGACCTCCTGCAGAGTAAATCAGAAAGATGTGGGTCAGAGGTGCGAGTGATTTGCTTGAGCTGAGAAATCAAGGCAGAAATATGACTTTGGAAAACCAAGAAGGAAGCGGAGAGCGACTGACATATCCGTCTTAAAATGAAGGCGGCAGCCACTGCATAAATCCGAGATCTGCTCTCTGGTGCCTAGAAGAGGAGAAATGGGCCCCACCAGCCAAGCCAGGACGAGGAAAGTCGCTGTACTCATCACAGTGTGAGAAATCTGGTTTTGAAATACCATCTCTGATTAAGAAGATATGTGTGCTGGTAACAGCATCCCTGTCTGCGTGACACCTGCTGTCTTCTGCTGGCTACAGTGAGAAACTGTTGCAAAACTAGGCTGTTTGTATTGGTATTCAGGCAAATAAATTGGTTACCTGGGTTCTCGCTAATCCAATAGTGCAAGGACTAATTTAGTCGGATACTGTATATGGACTCACAAAGAGTGAAATTCTCCAGCCTTTGGGTTTGGTATTTTTTCTTCCTACATCTCATTTGGACCCTGGTTGCACAGGACCACATGCAAACTTCCTTACCCCCTAAAACGAAACCCCATTAATTGAATGGGACAACTCAGAGCAGAGAGTTAATCCTGGGCACAGTCTTTGCAGACTTAAGTCCATAGAATTGAGGGAGCTCTGTCCCACCAGGCTTTCAGGGTTGCATGAAAATATGAAATAAAAGCAGAATTAAAAGCTGTGACGTATAAAATGTTGAACATGGAAAATTTACCCCATTTAGCACCTGCTAGCAAAAACGTCTTGATGATGGCTATCACAGAAAATGGTCTGAAAAATGACTGCTTTATCTGAATCCTATGTACAGAGCAGTAAAACGATCATCAGAAATTATCTCTTTTAAATATATATTATCAGTGCAGGCTGTGGCACAGTGTGTAGGCAGCTGTCTTACTGTAGGAAAAAATACCAAGGTTGAGGTATAATTGGGCGGTTGACAAGTAGTTTCTAGGATTACATCTGGGGATTGTACCCCCAGAAGAGAAGCATCTCTGGCTTTATGTTTTAAAAGAAAAACCACAAACAAAAAAACGCTCAACCAGTCCAGGTCAGCTGTTCCAGAGGAAATCATCACTGGTCCTATCATCATAAGTTGTTTCCTACATGGCTACATGTAGCCATGGCTTATAAAAAATAACCACAATGCAAATATGCTCATGGAAAAAAAAAAGAGATTAAAAAATGTCATAGCACATGAAAATGTCTTGCTGTGAACTCTCATGCAGCCAGTGGATACCCTGAGCCCAGGGCATCGTGTTTCTGCTGACCCAGGGCATGTCACTTTGGGTCAAAAGATAACTGTGTCTTGACCGCTGGTGTCAGGGTGGGTTTGCAGGGGTTTCTCCACTGATGCGCACACCTGGGTGCCGGGAGCCAGGCTGGAGACTACTGTTCTGCTGTTGGATGCCATGGGAGTGATGCCCAGCGGCAACTCGCTCCATCCCCTCGTTAGTATACTAGGCATGAAACGTGGGGGGAAGGCACAATGCAGCCTCTTGTGTCGTATTTAAAGAGTGCTGTTAGAGATTGGGGGGGTTGCTAACTGAAACATATGCAAGGGCAGAATTATTAGGCTAAAACTCATTAGCAAAGTTGATTGCTCTTAATGACTCTATTGATTTTTCTCTAACAAAATAAGAAATGGACAAAAATTATCACAGTATACGATTATTTAGCGCCGCCTCCCAGCATTTTCTTCCTGTCCTTTCTGTGAGTACTGTAAACAAAACCAGATTGATGAAAAGCATTCCCACCGCAGAGCCAGGCTAACGTTTCCCAGCGCCCACCGTCTTCTCTGAAAGGGGCCCCTGTGTCCTGCGAGTCCTTTCAGCAGCGGCAGAAGAAAGGGCTGCTTGGTGCAGCTCGTTTCCCTCTCCTGGCCCGCCCGGCCTCCTCTTCCTCCTCTGCTGGCCAGGGCCGCGCTGCAAGGACACGGTGCCAAGCTGCAGCGCTGGGGCGGAAGAAGCATCTCCTGAGCTGCCTCCTCTCCCTTGGCAAGGCCGCCGGCCCCACAAAAGCCTATTGAACCGGGAAAGCTTCTGCATTCGGGCAGCATGGGGCTTGTTTATTGGCCTGTCACCCGCAACAATGGGGGAAAGGGCTTTTCCTGTGATTTTTTTTTCTTTTTTTTCTTTTTTTTTTTTGCTCTAAAAGGATATCACCAGCCGTGATGTGTGCCCTGGTGGAGGCATCAGGATGCCCTTTCTAGATGCAGCGAGGGGAGAGAGCAGGGGAATGAGCCCTTCTGGTTTGGGTACAAGCAGCAGGAAAGGAGCATGAGGCTTTTTTTTTCTTTAATTACCTTAAATTCATGCTCTTGTGTTAAGGTGTTTCTGTGGGCATCTACAAAAGTTGAAAGTAGGATTTTCAAACTGCAGGGAGGGAAGACGGGGTTTCTTGGGAATTACCTAGACTTGGATGCGCATGTTCCCCTTCCATCTTCCTTGGTGTAGTTCATTTACACTCTCAATCATTAAAACTTAACTTAATAGCCCAAGCTATTATGGGCTATTAAAGGATGGTCCATATGTTCCAGTTGTTGCTCTGTTCTCATAGCTTCTCTGGCCCCGGGAGCCTGCTCCCCTGGGCAGCAGAGGACAGGGTTTGTCCAGCAATCCTGCACCCTCATCTCCAGCCATGATGCTGCTCTATTTTGGAGGGCGTTCGCCTTCTCTGCTTTCTTCTTTTCCTTCCTAACACACATCTGCTTCCAAAAAAACCTTCACCATCACTTTGGTCTGCACTTGGATACTACCGCAGCTCCTCTGCTCACGTCGTGGTGCTCATCTGCTGACTGCCACGTCACGGGGTCGGTATTTCAGTGTGGTTTCTTCAGAAAACCTTACCAGCATTGCAAGCTGTTAGCTCACCGTTTCAAGTGAGGTCTTGCCCAGGCCCACCAGTATGATTCTCCATCTCGAGCACAGCAGGCCTCTCACTGATTGCAGCTATCATCTCCTCCAGCATCTGTCCAACATCTTCTGAAACAACCAGGGGGGGCAAAAATTGGCATTTTAAAGTATTTTGCTGGACTGGGGCCGTGGTGCTTAGCAGGACCAAAGAAGCCTTCCCCCTCTGCTGGTGGGGAAGTGGAGACCTCTCCTGCCTTTCTGCCTGAGGAGCACGGAGGAGAACCCCCTGCATCTTGGATTTACAAGCAGCAGGGAAGGCAGCTTTATTCTTTGATCTTCCTGAGCAACAGTGACCTTGTTATTACTGATAACATTTCAATTAGGGAATAAGCTTTAGACAAAAGCTTTTGTTAAAAAAAAAAAAAAAAGAGTTGTAACTTTTTTGGCTTCTTTGTAGCATGGTTTCTCCCCCTCATGCTCTTTTTAAGACACTAAATACCCATTGCTGAATTAAGACCTCGCTTACCACATGCCCTCCTTCAAGAAGATGCTAAAGCACCTGCTTAACTTCCTGCTCATGAGCTGCTCCAGGGCTGAAATGCTGTTGTGCTTAAAGACTAGTGTGCGCTTAACCCCGCTGAGCTGGGCCAGGGCGCTGCCAAGCTGAGCCCCTCATGCTTCGTGTTGATGCTGGAATTAAAGCCTGGGCGTGTGTTGGTGTGGGACTTTGCATACCAGGATAGGTGCAGGAGTCTGTGGAAAACAAGGTGTTTGCTGTTACAGCTGACACCCCCCTCCACAAAATCAGCTGCTCCTGCCAGAACGGGGTGGTCCCGCAGGTTGTATTGCAGCCCACCACTGAGAGGGTAAACGTGGCCCTTCCTTCTCCTAAAGAAAGAAAAGCAGCATCCTTTTCACTTGCTATAAAACCCAAGTGAAAGCAAAATCCCTGATTTTGCATGCAAGCTGCCAGCCCACTGTGCTGTTGCTCCGACATTATTCTTGGCGCGTAATGAACGCGTCCCTTGCCCTGCATCACAGCATACTCCTGCGGAGAGGGACAGCAGAGGTGAAGACTTCAGCCAGCCACCGAGCAGCTGTGGGAGCCTTTTTTGGTCCCCCCTGGCTCCCTTGCTGTGTCCTCCCACTTCCCATCAGCTAGGAACTTAGCTCTGAAGGATTTCCCTGCAAAAAATACAGCAGCCTTGGGCTGCGGTGGGGCTCCTCGTCTCATTGTTGGATGTTACCGCAATTCGGGCATCGAATGAGCTGGTTGGGTCAGGGTTGCGGGTCTGTGCCGGGCTCGGTGGGTGGAAGAGCTGCCTGTCACACTGCAGGAAGGCGTGGGAGGTGTTTCTGGCATTTCAGGCAGTTCTCACCCTCCTCCTCCTCTTGGCTGCGCCGCTGCTGCCCACACACAATGGGGGAAGGACCAGGCTGGTGGGAAGCTTGGGATGGCGGCCGCTCCCTGCCCACCGGTGACCAAGGGCCACAGCCTTGAAGGCTACCTCCGAAACAGCGACGTGTCTCCATAAACATGGAAATAAAGTGTCTGGCTCTCAGCAGCCTTTAGGTGGTGGCTGAGAGGTGGTATTTGCACGCTGTGGGAAGGCCTTCTTCAGCACGTTGCTTTTTAAGCGGTTTCTTAGCATCCTTTTGAGGAGCAAGGCGCTTGGTTGCCACAGAGCAAACCCAGAAGCAGAAGAGCGGCAGGAGGAATGGGAGGGAAAAAAATGCAAGACAGCTTTCTTCAGTGTTTTGGGTCCATTTGAGCCTTTAATAGCACTGATGGTCCCTGGTGCAGAGCGTGGTGGAGAGTGATGGGCCAGGGGGCTCCCTCTTGAGCAGGAGGCCGGGGCACCAGGTAAATGAATCTCCTGGAAATGCCCTGAACCGCAGTGATCAGTCACTACTGGTTGCTTGCACAGCTCTGAAGCATGTTGGACAAAGCCTTTGTCACCACTGGCTTACTCTCGTGGTTTTGTCCAAAAGTCCAAACCAGTGGATTTGGGCTTTGCTGCAAAGTACTTCGGCATTCCTTCTTTCTGAGTCAAATCTTTACTTTAAAAAATGTAGTTTTTTCTTTCTTTCTGGGTCAGTGATTACTGAATTGAAATTAGGGCTGATTGGTCTCTTGGGTTTTTTTTTAACAGGCTAGGAAAGCCCTTTTACTAATAGTATTGGGCCATGGAGAGCTCCTAAAGCGCTGCACATTCCTGGGTGTGGACCCTCTGGCAAAGCGAGCTCTGCAGTCCCAGCATTGTCAGTGGGACATTTTGTGTGTCAGAGATGTTTTGGAGTCTTTGTTCCCAACATGTACCCCAGCTGTGCATCCCAAATAAACTGATCACTGCATCAAGAATCATCTCTCTGTTTTCTTTCCTCACTTTTTTCTTTCACCCTCCTCTTCCCAGGCAGGACAGTGGCATGTTTTGATTTGTGGGGCAACTGGGTACCCCTTTGCTTAAGTTTCACCCGTTTAACCACTGCAGTACTGGTCTCCTCTGCTTACAGGGTGTTGTCGAGCTTTTACACTTTATTACAGGTCTGAGACTATCGCGTTTTTTTCCTTTCCTTCTTCTTCTTCGCCAGCCCTTTGCTCAGCTGCTGGGATTTTCTGCGCAAGTGCCCAGATGATCCACCCAGCACATGGGAAATAGTCCCGAGGTTCAGATATTTGACACCACATTTGAGGCAGTTGTTTTTTGCACTGTACCTCGGGTGGCTTGTGTATTGAAGAGCTCAGCTGTGGCTGTTTCTGTGTAGAGAAACGAGGACAGCAGGTCCCGTCAGGTCCTCTTTGCAAGAAATAGCCAGCGAGGGACAGGACGTTTCTCCAGACCTTCCTGAGGTTAATACACAGATAGATGTTCTGCAAGTCTTATGTTTGGGATGAGATGGAAGGCGTAACGTGACCGATCTGTGTTTTGTGAAGCTCGGCCTGTTTTCCCCCATTGTGCAAGTGCGATTTCAGTATGAATGGTATCTTTTGCTCTTAGGGTAAACTCTTGCTGAGGTTATCAGATGAAGTAGTATTCTTCCCAGCAGCTGACTTGCCTTGCTCATAGGATTACGTGCTTCGCTGCTTTTGGCTCGGAGATTACGTTTTTGCAACAGACCTATAGGGTTGTGTGCATCAGGGTGTATCTGTACATAAAACAGTTTTGTAAATCAGTTTACTGGATTCCCCACGGAACTCGATATAGGGGATGAAAATGATGAGATTAACAGTGGCAGAAAGGGAAGGGTCTCCTGTCCTGATTTCATGCAAATCTCCCAGAAATGGTTGGAGCAGTTGTGCGGACTCCATTCCCTATTTTTCAGGTTTCTGAACTTAAATCTCCTAAGTTTAGAGAACTGAAATATATTAATAGTACATTTTTGTCGATTTATGGTGTTCCTCTCTTAAAATAGTCATTTACAAACTGTCCGGCTTTTTTCCCTGCAGGGTCGTGATTATTGTTCAGAAGAGGAGGATGTCACATAGTGCCAATTCTGCCACTCACACCAGGAGTACTACTGTGTAAATAGATTACAACCCAGTCAAGACCTTTTGGAAGTCTTCTAGAGTGAACAGCACTACATAACAGAAGAAGATAATTTCCACATTATATGCTCCATTCAGTTACAGTGTTTCTTAATGAACAGATGAGGAATATTGCTAAGAACTCGTAAGGAACTCTTTTTGTTGCTGCTAGTTAAAACTTGTTGCAACTTCTCACTTTTTTCTGTGTCCAGATACGCAGCAAATCCTTAAAGTTAATCCAAAAGACGTTGTTGATTTTAATGAGGCTTCTGGCCTGTTTTCTATCAATCAGATGAGGTAGTGTTATACAAAGCTTCCGTAAGTGAACATTCAAGCATCTAAGAAACACCCTTAAGCTGTCTGTCAGTCCGCGGTCGGGCCGGAGTGCTTATTAGTGCTGGTGATTTCAAGCTTCGGAGATGGGGTGTTTTTGCCATGGCAGGCCTTGTTTCTCTGCTGAGAAGAAGCTGAGAAACTATTATCCATTAAAAGCATGTTATCACTGAAATACTGGAAGTGATGCAGGAGCAGGAATTTGTATTTTAAGAGGAAAAAGAGTTTCATTTAATAGGTATCTTAATCAAGGACTAAGCTTGCAGTATTGGCTTTGCTGAGCACGAATGGGAGTGTGATCACAATCATTTTGAATCTCTTTTTTTCTAAGAAAATAAACATTTTACTGTTTTTATGTATTCTTGTCTTTTACCATTCCTACAACACAATGTTTTAAGAGTCTGGGGACAAGGAAGGTGAAGCCAGGCCTCCGTGTTGATGACTCTCCAGGTCTAATCTCTTGAAGCAGCGCTGTGCCAACTGGGGGTATCTGTTGCGTGTCCTGTAGAGTTTATTTTTCCATGTTCTATGGAGAGGATATTGCCTTCTCAAAAGCAGATGTAATATTTTTAACAAATGCTGTNAAAAAAAATACAGCTCTTGTATTTATTCTTTCAAAGAGATTGTTACCTGTGCCAACATTTCTTCTTGCTTTGACACCATTCGAGGGCCAGGTTTGCATTGCATCCCATGGAGGAACTTCATCAGGACATAGATTTCTGTATTGTATTGATTTCATTGCTGATACGTGTGACCATGAGACTGCATTAATAGCATCATTTGCTGATGTGGCCAAGACTTGAGAGGGGCACTGAGCCCGAAGCCCTTTAGCGTTGTCCATTTTTCACTTGAACTTCTGAAAATCAGGTCCCTTTAAAGGGTTTCAAGTCCCTTGAAAATCGCCTGTGACTTCTGAAAAATCTCTAAAATATTAGGGAATTCCTTGACTGAAGAGATTTCCTCCAGTGTTCACACCCAGTTCGCTCCCTCAGTCCCCCGGTCTTCTGCCAACCTCAGCTGGAGTTGAGTGGTTGCTGTATTGCAGAACTGGGACAACTCAAGCACTACGTAGCTTCAGTAGCTCTCCATAGCTCAGTGGTAGGGTCCTCTCTGGCAGGTTTCACCACATGCATCTTTATCTGTTAACGGTCAAAAATTGCCAGCAAATTCTCGCTGCATTTGAGCAGCTGCTTTGACCACATGACTCTTCCCGATCATCCCAACCTCCCTGGAGATGAGGTTTCACTGCCTTCCTCCCAGCACATCGTCTTTCTTAGGGCCATTGGCATTGCTCAGTGCTACGGAGCCATTTGATCTGTTCAGTTCTTCAAGGTGATAATGCTGTCCTCGTGCATCTGATTTTTTCCATAATTTATGTCAGCTCTTGACCAGGTAGCCGTGCTAAGGAGAGTCAAGAGCCTGCACATTTCAATTATTTAACACTTCAATTAATAAAGGAGTCCTGGGGCTTGATCCCGCAAATCCTTCTCCCACAAGTGTTTTATAAAGCTTTCGCAAATAGTATAAGAGTGATGGAATTGGGTCCGTCCTTTTGAAACATGGTGCATTTTCTAGAGGCGGAACGGCTCATGTATAAATTTCCCCATACAAATCTCGTGTTACACAGCACGGTTTATCAGAACACCAGCCTCCTTTTGCATGGAGTTTCTTTCAGCCACCTATTAGTTTTAATATCTTTTTTTTCTTTTTCCCTTGCCGATGACAAAGGCACCAGAGTCATGGGCTTTGGTGGAAGCTTTGTGAGCAAGGAAAAGCAATTTCCATCTTTCCTCTGCGCTTATATTCAAGTTGGGTGGAAAAGAGGAGAATGGGAAGAAAAGGAAAACGGCTTCTATCTGATATGCTGTGCTTAGCTGTAAATGTTTTTTTTCAAAGTTTCTTTTAAAAGAAATACCAAGAAAACTATTTGAGGCCAAGCTTCTCTTTAGGAGGCTGTCGCACTGGAGCTGCACAGTCACACTGCATCATCATCATTCACCTAACAGGCTGGGGGCTGTGAAGGCTGAACGTTGCTGCTCTGGGGGCAGTTTGGGTGCAGTTTGATGTGGTGCTTACAGGATGTGTTTGACCTGGAGAGTGGCACGTGGAAAAGAAAATCTGTTTATGGGCTGGCTATCTGACAGTTATTTTTGTGTGCATCACTAGTAACCAGGGATAGGGACACATTTTGTGCCCCTGCCCAGGGTAGGGGGTTGGAATTAGGTGATCTTCAAGATCCCCTCCAACTCTAACCATTCTGTGATTCTATGATTTTGCCTTCATTCTAGTTTCATGAGGTTTTGGCAATGTCTTCCTTCAGCCACTTCCCATCTCCGTATTGTATCTATTGCAGCATATATGCTTTGACCTAAAAAGATGATGCTTTTTTTTTTTTTTTAATATATAATAATTGTGAGTGTCTTAACCTATGCCCCCTCCCAACCCCTTCTACCGTCCGTACAGCATCCAGTGCCCAAGGAGGCAGGTCCAGTCGTGGTAGTCAGGAGGAGCTTTGCCCTCCTACCTGAAATGTGGTTATGTGTGTTAGACTCAGTTAACTCATGGGTTTTCTAATGCTGCGCCAAGGAGGAGCTGGCTCTTCTGTGTGACGCTTGCATCTTACTCGATTTCAAAGGCTGGCATTTGGTATTCCTGAGCTTTTTCAGGGGTGAGGGAAATCCTGCTCCTGCATCCAGCACCAACCCTTGACACCAAGGTGGTGCTTTGCCTCGAAATCATTACCCTTGAACCGAGAGCAGCGTTTGACACACAGCATGGTTTGAGTCACAGGATGCTGCACCTAAGTTAGATTAAAGAAACCCAAAACCATATTGGTGCTTTTTTCTTCTCGGAAGGCTGCAGATATTATTTCACATCACTCAAATGCTGACACCTGTACTTTTTTCCCTTGGGAACCCTGATGGGACATTTCTGGGACAAGTCTCTGCATGTGATACAAGGGACTGGGATGGTTTCTTTCCAGCCCTGGGACTTTGAGGAACCGCTGAAGGACTTGAGCAAAGCTCCAGCCCGTCCCATTTGGGAGCAAGGCTTTGTGTGGTCAGATGGACTTGCTGAGCTACTGCAGGATTTTCCATGTTATTCATATAAATTGGGCTCTGTAGGAACTGCTAGAGAGCGTACCTTGGCAAACTCTGGGCTTTTCTCAAATTTTGTGGAGATTCTCACTTTATCATGAAGAACTGGGCAGGGTATTAGAAGCTCTCTGGGCTTTTGCTGGTGGCTTTTAGGAAGTTGTCTTGGACTCGCTGGCAATGTTCAGCAAATGCCTTTTCCTCTGGTTGTTCTTCCTAGTCTCTGTTTGGACTTACCTTTTAAAAATACAGCTGGGCTGGCTGACGCAGGACCTGCTGTGGCTCCCCATGGAGGTCTCATGCTTGGAGGTGTGTGCTCTGCCTCGTGCTGTTGGGCAGCACATAGACCTTGTGGTATCGCGGGAGATGAGCAGCCTGGAAGCCCATGGATGGACAGTGAGGATGGATGTGCAAGTAGCTATAGCAGAGACACCAGCCTGCAGACCCTGGCCAAAATGCCCTTGAAGAGGATCATCAAAGCAGCTGGTTAATTACCTGACTAATACTGCTGTTTCCTGACTCCCATGAAGCTTTCTCTGATGCTGGACTTCAGCCCCAAAACTATACCATCCAAAACTTCACATTAATTTCTTCCTTTGCTTTCAGTCACAGGTGGGGTTTTTTTTGGATTAAGTGTCTCTCCTGGGACCCAGAAGACCCAGTTTTGCATCTTCCCCTGCCACGAGTCCTTTGTGGCCATGGACGAGCCGTGCAAGCCCCAGGTTGACTTACTGCACCTCTCCATCCCTCTGTGCACAGCAGGAATAGCAATGCTTTCTGAATCCTGACTGCAGAGGCAAAATCCTCAGCCCATAACCGCCCTCATCCCATCGTCCCACACATACTTGGGTAGGCTCTGACCTTCTCAATACCTGGAAGAGTTGTGCATCGTGCTGCCACAAGACACAGACATGAGCCACAAGACACAGACATGAACCACAAGACACTGCTGTCGAAAAAAGGAGGCAGCGATTGACAATATTGCATGATTTTTTTGCAGTGTGCCTTTTCATGGCTGAGAGCCCTGCCCATGAAGCACGCTTTAAAAATCTGAATTATGATACGAGAGTGAATGGGTAGATAAAGCACCAGAGAGACATGTTTAAGCTCCAAAGACATTGCCGTCATCATATGAAAATTAAGAGTGAAGATAAATATTCCATTCTCAGCTATTTCAGTTTTATCAAGTCTATAAAACAATAATTACCTGTCACTTCGATTTTGGAGTTGGCGATGACTCAACTCCGGCTCAGCTTGGCTCAGCTGACACCTCAGACCTTCAGGAGAGAAGAGGCTTCCAGCTGGGTAATGTCTGCATCCGACGAGGAATGAATTTAACACAAGCTTTAAACAAAAGGGGGTGATTTGCCATCACTGCTGGCATTTCTGTCCCACCAACAGCTTTGGTTAGCAGTGCTGCTTCACAGGTGACAGTCCACGGTGCCACATAGGCTTCGTGTCCAAGATGCAGGTTGTATATCCACATTTTACAACACATCTTGACACTTTTGCCATTTCCCCTTTGTTTTCTAAACTGAGAGCTGGCAAGCTCGAGCTCTGATGGCCCATCAGGTGCCTTCACACACACCCCCCTGCAGCAAAGGGAGAACCTCCCTCACCTCCACATCACCTCAGCCTGTGGGGAGCAGCAGCACAGCTCGTCCCCCTATTCCCTCCACCAATGAAGAGCACCAGGGTCCACATGCCAGCATAATTACCCTGTAAGCTTAAATTTCTAACCCTACGAAAGTTCAAAAACATTTTCCAAAGCAAGCACTGGCTGTAAAACTGAGTGAATGCAATTGTGTGTCCAGCAAGACCCCGTCCAGTGGCAAGCAGGATGGAGAATTGCTGCCTTTTAGGCCCTGCTACTGCTGGGAAATTCTCCTTTTCCAGGCTGAGATGTTTCTCTATTTGGTTTCATCCTGGAGATGTTTGGGGAAGACGAGACAAGGAATGCAAGGGTGGGTTTGGAGGGGCAGGTTGTTTGCTTTATTGTTGGGGAGGAAAACTTGACACCGAACATCCAAAAAGTTGGGTAAGCTCTGGGTGAAAATTTGTATTTCAGTTCTTGTGCCGTTGTGGATGTCGTGTTTGGCAAAGGGAAACAAATCCCAGCTCCGGGGAACTGCAAAATGTGAAAGCTGGTGGAATTCAAAAGAGTTCATGTCTTTCTTTGACATCCAGGTAAATGCCCTCTTTGAGCTGGAAGATGGCACAATCTTCACCATCATCTCCTCCCTCTTCATTATCATCATCATAAACATGTGTGAGACCATGAACCTGCTTCGTAAAAGCCAATTATAACACCATCCTTGTGGACATCTACTCCCTGTGCCCACAACAACATCTCGGCAGAGTTGTGAGCACCAACGGAACGTTTTCGGGAAAAATTGTCCTTTTTTTAAAGCATTGCCCATGTTATCAAAGCTGACACTACTGGAGTGCAGCAGTTTCATGTGGCAGCCAGGGGCCAGGATGGTGCGGAGGACCCCACCAGTGACTTCCACCCTGATTACTGAAAAGCTGATTGAAGACGCCAGCCCCGGGGCGGGGGGTGAGCTCCAGGCTTGAGTCCGTACCTTTATACGATGGTTGCTGCCGATGGCTGATTTATCCGCCAGCTGTCACACACAGAAGCGAGTGATTTCTTCCCTATTGGACCGACTTGCTTCCTTCCCGCTGCTCTGCCATCCCGGATGGTTTCCGTTTAAATCGGGAGACCTGAGCTTGTATTTCAAGCTCTGCTAATTAATAGTGGCAGCTTCCCCTTAACGGCTCTATTGGCAGGAGGCATTGCCCTGAATGGGTGTTAGCGTGGGATGCACGGGATGCAGGGCCGGAGCATGGTACCCTGGAGCAACGAGCATCCTCCACAGCTGCAGACTTTCCTTCCCCCCCTTCCAAGACTTCAAGGTGTGAGTTGAATATAAAATTTGTTCCCCCTGGATATATTTTTAAAAAAATTAAATTTGGAGACAAAAAGTTCTTGAGTGCGATTGCAGCAAGAAACTAGAAAGCTACGTGTGGGAACTGAGTGATATTCTCGGGTTTTTGGCATTCTGCTTTTGTGTCTATTAATAATCACCCGGAGTGATTCATATGGAGATGTATTTATTCACTGAGTCGGAGAGAGCTGCTACCCAAAATAGCAGCTATGTAATTTTTTATGATGCTGTAATGCCAGTGTGGCGAAGATTGACATCATTTAACTGAGATGCTCCTTGCCTGGCAATCAGATAACCCGTGTCAAGCCCTAAAATAAACGTGGAAAGCCACGTGCCTAGTTACATAAAACAGCTGCGAGCGGCCTGTGTCGGAAATGCCTTTTCCTGCACATCTTTTTCCTTTTTTTTCCCTTAGGCCTTTCTAAGCCGCCTTTTCTAATTTTCTTAAAGCGGAGTGTGAGGAGCGTCAGGCCAGAGGGATGGGGAAGTGGAGGGGAGGATCACGCTTGTCAATAACCATCAGCATTTCCTCTACTACCACCCCACTGCCTGTGAGAAGAGGTCCACAGACAAGTCCTAAAATGTACCAAATTCAGCACGTCCAGCTCTGAATTGCTCACCATGTCTTCTTGCCCACGTTGCCGCTCCGCTGGCTCCATATTTCCCTCTGCAAACCTCCAAGCATCCTCCTCAGCTCCTGCCCAAAACCTGGCAACTCCTGCCTGTCCTTGTGCTGGCAGCCTGGAGCGTCACGGCAGCGAAATGGTCGGCATTGAGCGTTTTAAGGCAGGGTGAAGCTGGTTTTCTGTATTTCTTCTCTTTCTCTGCCCTGCACTGCTGCCATCAGGGCTGTCCTGGTGTCGCAGCCGGCGGCGAGTCTGGGTGATCGCAGCGCAGTCCTGGTGCTCCCAGAAAGCAGGTGCGCTACTACCCAGTACCTGCACGCATTATTTTTTTTTTTGAGCCATTTTGGATTAAACACCTCTGCAGTGGGACCAGCCCTGGTGGCATGTTGTCACGCTGTGCCCTCTGCCAAAGGATTAATAAAGATGAATTCACTCACGCCGGGGTTTAATAGTTTGGGTGAACTTTCCCAGGCAAACAGTGGTTTATAGAGACCATCCCAGCTGGAAACATTTATTAACATTATCTTTTTATGTAGCACATAGGAAGAAAATTGGAGTCCTGCCACCAGCAGCTCCAGGCTGACATGAATGATGAGCCTTGGGACAAGCAGCAGCTGAGGGTGAATTTTTATCAGAGCTGCTGAAGTCCTCCAGCTTTAGGTGACCTGACTAGGAAGTGGAAATGGGAAAATTGAGCAATGGCAAGTAATTAAGGATAGTTTTAGTAGGAGGTGTGATGTACTGGTGCCATCATGCCACCCTCACCCTTCCCGCATCTCTGCACTGAGTGTTCCTGGGGAGCAGAGTATCAGGAATGTGTTCAGATGGGAAATAATGAACTAAATATTCCTGATTTCTTGTTAGAAAAGAAATATAAATAGAGGCAGGGATGGGGGTGCCCCCTGGGCCACCTGCAATGGGAGAAATACTCCTTGTTATTTCAAAGGGCATCTGGGCATCGCAGCTGGCAAAGTGGTGGAGTTGAACATGGAACTATAATACCAGATGCTCCAAGGACTGCAGGAGGGTGTTGCTAAGAGAGAATATTGGTTTCTCTAAGAAAGTTCTTTATATTTAAAAAAAAAAAGGAAAAAGATAAAGTAATTGCTCCAAGGTCTCTCCAGTTACCCCAGCAGAGATGAGAGAGACAACTTTGCTGCTGCTGGTGGCTCTGCTGCCACCTCCCAAGCCCCCATCCACCAGCCCCCCACAGGAGGACGGGCAGCAGCTTGAACCCTCCTGGGCCCAGTCCAGAGCTCTGGTTTCCCCGAGGCTGGCAGCTGGGAACTGACTGAGAGTCGGCCCTGTCCCCTCTTTAAGGTTGCTAATAAAGACACAGAACAGTATCGGTGTGACTACCAAAGGCCTTGCTAAAAATCAAGGCAAACGCAGCCCCAGGGGCAGTTCAGAAACTGGTGTCAGTTTAGTACAGCCTGACCAGAATATTTACATTTTATTAAATCTTTACAATCAGCAATTATAATCAAGTACACAATTATGTACACAGATTATATACATTTTAGCCCAGACTTTTACATCACAGTACATAGTTGCCCTTAGAAATATTGTATACACTTATCACCAGACAGTAGAACCCAACATTAGTGTTACAGCACCTGTTATTAGACATCTTTCATAAGAAAATATACGGCTGTAAATTGGGCTGGCTAAAAAAAAAATCTTATAAAATCTGAACATACAATATTTCATTCACAGAATGTTTTGTTTTGTTTTTTTCTATGTTCTGACTGATGCCTTTTGCATAAGATGTCCTGTTTTGAACCTCTCAACATACACTTACTCACGCCTACCGCTGTGCCTTCAGGTACACTGGCAGCAGGAGGAGAACCAAAGCTGGGCTCATTTTGAAACTTCATTAAGATACAATAAATGTAAACAATTGAGAATATTCCTGTAAGATCAAATAAGAACTTAATTGGCTGATCTGAATTACATGGCATGGGATAAGTGCTAGCTCCAGCTGTGATTCATGAATTCTTCAGTGTTCAATACCATACAAGTAACTGTAAAATACCCCGTACAAAGGAAGGGGAGACGACTGATGAATGATGTACAGGTGATACTCCACACGGAGGGAGCAGACTTCTAAAATTTTGGGAAGGCTTACTCCCCTCCCCAAAAGTTAGGGTTTGTTTTTTTAATTAATACATTCTTCTTGCTTTTTAAGATGACAGTGACAGAAAATTGAATTCTTTTCAGAATGATATGAAAAGGTTAAACTAACACCTATTTCCTCATAAGGAAATACAAATTGAAAATAACCTGAATAAAACTGTCCCCCCCCCCAGTTTAGTCCTCTCTCCCAAAAGCTCGACCTTACCCCATTCAGTTCTGTAAACAAAGCTATGGCTCTTGTGATGGTTTCAAAGGTAAAGTAGAACAAACTGAAAGAAAAAAAAAAACCAAACCCAAAGCCCAACCCAAAAGGAAGGAGGCAAGAGTTACATCTCTGAGGTAGGCCACCACCAAAACGATGCTTCAGATCCATACAGAGTTCTGGGATCATTCGCAAATCCCTTAAAAGGAGAGCTAATGTCTGCTGCTTTATCAAGAGATGTGGAAAAGCAATGAACTAAAAATGAGCTGGTGGTGGCAAGGAAAGTTAACCTTTTAATAAAATTTTGCATCTACACCTAAATTTTCTGCAAGTAAAAAAAAAAGAAAACCTTTAGTTGCAATATTGACAGTCTTAACATAATGACCAGAGGGCCTCTATAGCTATAAAAATAATCCTATTTCCACCAAAAGAACTAACGGGGATGAAGCTGTAGCCCATATTGAAAAGCATGGGAACAAAAATGCTCCTTTTGTGGCACCACGCACTGGCAGATGAAACAAGTTACCAGTGAGACCCTTGGAGCTGACCCCATGGCCCTGCTGCTGCAGCTGACCACACTTGGCCACGCTGCTTCGAGTCCGGTCGCTGCCAGGGGAGCGCAGCATCCCCCGGGGACGCACCGACACTCCAAGTAACAAAGGACACTTAAAAGGCTCCCACGATCAAATTCCTTACGTGAAGAAACTCACATAACAACAAAAAACATAAATAAAAAAGATCTCAACTGAAAAGCCCCGTCTGCTTCAAGCCCCCTCATTCAGTCCAAACCTCCATACGGTTATTTGTGCAAAGGAAGTATAACTACATTTAAAAGCTGATTTATTTAAAAGGACACTTATTCACTATTCCACTACCGCTTCATTTCGTCCTCAAAATTACCTCCTACTCTAGTGATTTAAAGTTATCATTCAGTTTCTGGATCATAGTCTGACTGACTGTCGTGCTCTCAAAAGGTGCCTGTGCATTTGGATACTCTTGAAAGCAAGTGGCATTGAGTACACGTCTGCAGCGTCTGCCTGGCATTTGTACTGTACAGGAGTAGACAGAAATACATACAGTATGGCTGGACTAATTAACAGTTGCATATTCAGCACGCATAATTTCACCAGCTAAATGAAAGGTGCAATTCAGATTGGGGCTTTTTTCTATTCCATTGTAAAGATTAATATAAACCTTCGTTTCTAGCCTGGTGCAGCATATAGGCAGTGTTCATTTACTCTTTAATATAAAACAACTCTTTGAACCACAATTCACTAAAAGTAGTTTATATAAATCAAGTTAATTAGTTTTTGGCAGTTTCTTTGGACACAGTCAAAATGTCTCTCGGTTGTTTAAACATCCCCATTTTTATTTAAATAATGTTTTTCGTAATAGGGATAACAAACAAGGACTCACACTTACCTGTAACAAACTCCCAGAGCCCCAAGTAACACCAGTCAGCCTGGCAGCTCACGCCACTGGACTTCCAACTATGGACCCAACAAGCCAAAACTGTTGCGCCTCACTACTGGCACTGGCCTCACTGCCAGAAGTATCACACGGACAGGAGTTGCATATAAAAAGAATGACAGCACAATCAAGCTGTTAGAAATCAAACTTGTAGAAAAAGGAAGATTTTTTTGTTATATGCTGATCTAGTTCTGTTTAGTGTCCTTGCAGAGAATATTGCCAGTTTAAATTCCTTATCTCAGGGTCGGTTTTTCAACCTGGAAGGCCAAAAGAAACAACATCTACCTTGTCCACTTCACCTTGACCTCAAGCATAACTTTCACAATGCCCCGTGAAGCTGCATCTGGTAGACCCCAAACGAGCAAGGCTGCCTTAGTTCCCCTGATGGAACCTGTTTACAAAGCACACATTGCCTTTGGTTTATACAGTTTCTCCAGTTGAAAGTGGAACAGAAGGGAAAACTCGCATGTCCTCATGGTCGTTCTTCATGGTAACAGATGGAAGGAGTGATGAGCAACACTACTACCTCGCGGCATGATGTGTCAGGATGAAATCAAACTGCTTCTAGCTGTGTCTTAAGACAGCTGGAAATGTAATTTCGCCCGCTGCTATCAATGAAGCCTTTCAACTCAGTAGCAATCAGTGAAACCGCACCTTCGCTCAAGCCAGAAGAGTGGCTTACCTACTGCCTTCCAGTGCCCTCACCGGTAACCGTTACCCAGCACGTTAACCCCACCGCATTCAACTTGTGCCTTCCAGAGGCTAAAGGAGCAAGACCTTTTGGAGCCTGGAAGGCAGAAGTCAGGCTGGTTCCCAGAAGGAGCCTCCTGGGTTACAGCACCATGCAGCGGAGCCAGACAAATGCTTCGATTGCACGTTCCCATTTTTAAACAGGAAAAATTAAAACAATACAAAGAGCGCGTGCTGGATTTCTGTGGTAATTTCCAGGTGAAACCTGGTTGCTCATCACAATACTGAATATGTTTTCTAGTTCTCAGATATCAGGGCCTCACTTTTACCCAAAGAGTTCTCCACTTGTTTATTAACAAATAAGTTATTATTACAAGTCATAGCTCATCCTTTTCCATCATTTCAAATGCTTCTATATCTTCATTCCAGTCTGCTAATATGGATTCCATGGGTTGGACTTTATTATCCCAGTTAACTTTGGAATTTGACTCTGTCTCGGTCTTTTGTTCCTGAGGCTGGTGATCCCCTTGCGTACATGCTGGCTCCGGGGCGCTGGCCTCATCGGTTCCAGGGACGGAGGAATCCTGATTTGGAATGGAAATGCTGTCACTGTCTGCGTCAGCAGGAGATAAGGATTCAGGGTCAGTAAAAGCAGAGCTTTCTCCTTCTTCAGGTTCCTCACTGACCGCACGAACATCCTGAGATGCCGAAGTAGCTTCTGAACTCTGTTTATGTGAATCGTTTTCAGGTAATTTCTGGTCCATACTCTCCATTTCTAAGTCTTTGAGAGGGGAGAGGAAAAAAAAAAAAGGTTTTGGAAAAAAAAAACACACATAGGAAGGCAGCATGTTGCTACGTATTTCATAAGCAAGGTCACTTCCCTTGACCTTATTCCTAGACTTCCCCTTGATATGAAAACTTAACGTTATCAAGGAACATATTTCACAGAGGAAGGTAAGGGAAGACGTTTAAACAGGGGCAAACAATATGGTGAGATTAGTTTTCATTCCTCAAACTGGAATTGTGGCTTCTGGGTCAGTGCTAGTTGCCATCCTTCAGTCTTAAGCGTTGAATACCCGCTGCCTGCACTGAACTTTAATGCTGGATTTTAAAGCACTCCCAGACCCACCAGGATCCCACTTCTAAGCAAGTGGGAGACAGAGTTTCTTAATCTTACTGAACTGGGAATTAAAGAGAGCCAAAGCCAAAACCTCCCTCGTCACATACCCACTCAAAGCAACTCACACACATATCTCAAGTAGTAAGTTAGCCTGTAACTCTACAACAGCTGCCCGATTTAACCATGCAGTTAGAGTTGGAGTTAGATGTTTATACCCTAGTATACAGGACACTAGTATTTCAAGACTTCTAGGGAATTTAACTGAATATGCCATGTTTAACACAGGATACTTACTGCTATCAATAATGTAGTTTGGAATCATTTTACCTTTAAAGATTGTTGCTGGGATTCCAAAGGGAAGCAGGAGGAGGGGGGAAGAAGCAGATAGGCATTACAAATTCTCAAATGCAGAGCTATCTGTTTAGTATTTTGCTAGAGCAGCTGAACCATAGTTATAAACAGGAGGAATCTAAGCAGCTATGAAGAAACAACACTGTAGCTTTTGGCATATCACCTTTGCAAACGTGCACAAAAACGCTGTCGTGGTTCACTAGAGATACTTGTTCTTGCATACTCTGCTTGGACAAAGCAGTGCTCCGCGGAAGGCTAGAATTTTCTATTATATGCAAACATTTTAACTGGAAATGTATTAGCTTGCAATTTTTTTGTATTACACAAGAAAAACTGCAAAACATCTGAGGTCAGCAGCCTTATTTCTCATGGTAACAAGTTCTCCTTAGATAAGCAAAATAGTTGTAACAGTTGTCTCTCTCCTTTTGGGTACCAAGCGTGTCACTGGGGAGCTTGATAAGAGAGAGGCATTTACAATGTAGGGCACTGAAAACACTTATGCTATTCCTGACATCACTTCAAAGCGGATTATGACAAAAAGGGTTCAAAAGGAGTCCAAAAAGGCTGTATTTTCTCATTAGTCAAAGTGACATTTAACTTATGAACAGCATTTCTGGATATTAATGTTAACTTGGGGGGGTGGCAGATGACACATCTCAGATGTGAGTTATTTCCTAAGAAAGCCATTACCAGTGTCAAACAGCACTACAGCTACCAAATAATGCATTAGCACCTTTGGGTGGCAATAGAAATCACGACTGTACATTTCACATTGCGCTGTGGCAGAGATGGAAGCCGAATTTGTATGAATACCCTCTAATCTTACCTCTGTCTTTCGCTTTATCAGAAAGGAGCACCTCCACAGCCTCATACTCCCGGATTGCATCCAGTATGATGTTTCCTTCCTTGTTGAAGAGGAAGAGCATGGGAATCGTGATATCATCTGTATTCTTTCCATCACCAGCCATTTGGAAGAGAGGAGCTGTGTCACTACTGCTTCCCTCGTTGTCATCTAGCCAGATGCACACAAAAGGAAAAGGAGCAGACCTCCCGTTAGATAAACGGCCTACAACTCCGAACCTCAGCTGAGTTTTTGAGCAGCTTTCTACTGCCCAGTCAGTTAAGAGGATCTCAGGCAGAAAATAGTACGTCAGTTGTAAAAAGCAAAAATCCAACTTGTGTACTTGTTTTCCTTATCATTTGTCATTTGTATCTCAAGTCTTCTTCAGCAGCTAGCAGACAGCACTATTTCAACGCTCAGCGATCCTTAAAATAACAACTTTTCATCTGCAAAAGCAGTGACAATCACCCATCCCAATTTCTTTAGCTATACTTTCTGTGCAGAACCAAACAAAAGCAAAACATTTCTTCATCTTCCAAAAATTGCAATTTCCTTGTTGGAGTACTGTCACATCAGAGAGCTTAACAGCTGCTTGTCAGCTTTCCAGTATCTTCAAATCTGGAAAATATAGGTTACATCTACACAAATTTAAGATTTCAAGGACTTCATTTACCAATAACAATGCCACCTATCGCTCCAGCTTTTTGAATGTTCCGTGCCTTTTCAGCAAACATACACTGGCCTCTCTGCATCAGAGCAATTTTCTCTTTCACTGCCTCAGGATTAGTGACCTCTGAGCATCCGTTATATGGCTTAATGGCTGCAACAAATCCTCTTGTCTGTTTGGAAAAAGAAAAACAATCAGAAAGAGAGAATTACAGCACTAGGCTCAAACTTGCAAAGGATTCCTAAGCATTTTCATTTCTTCAGTTAGTCTACTGCATTTAGGGTTGTCTTCTGTCAGCGCAGGCAATCTTTACCCTGAAGCTGGAGTTCTAGGAAGCCAAGAATGACCAAGTGAGAACCAAACTCTCATATTCAGCATATTTTGTCTCTACCTGTGAACTGTCGTCTCTGGAAAAACTTCTTCTGTCAACTGCTAGTCTGGATCTCCTCTTTCGGGCTGCATCTTGCCCAATCCAAGTCATCGGGTTTTCCTATTGCTTCCAATAGAGACCATTGCCTCTGGGATATTTTCTTCTTCCATCAAGATACAGCTTTTTATAACAGCTTGTGTAAGAACAGCCTATTTAACTCTAAAAGGGCTTCTGCAAATTCATGGCTGACACGGTAGGGAAAACTTCCCTTAGATTGACATCTCTTAAGAGATGCACTGCAGATTATAGACATTTGTTTCAAGAAAATCACACTATGTATGCAATTTAAATCCTAAATCATGACTGATGACTCGGGAGCAGAGCATGGGCCACGGACCGATAAGCCACTCATCTAAAAGACTGTCATTGCTGTCATTCTGTCATTGCTGCGCTCTGTCATGTTAACCACTGTAATTAATTGATCGCTCTCTAGCTGGCCATCCTGAAATAGTACTAGTGCTGTAAAATTGAGACAATAAGGCAAGCAACAGAAAGCTAGGAACACATGACATACACATCTTACATACCCCTGCTTTGTGTTTGGATAAATCCATCCCAAATTGTGCTGGTCCAGCAGTCAAGACCACCCTGCCAAAGAACGGGTGGGAAACAATTTGAACAGCACGAGGAGGTAGCTGTTGCTCTTTCTGTTGCTGACTGGAGAGTTCAATCATTTCCTGCATAAACCGTAAGCCATCTTCAGCATCAAGGGAACTTGCTGCCTGAGTAGAAAAGAAACAATAAACAGTTTCTTCTTAAATGTTTGAGAAACTTTGAAAAAAAAAAAGCCTGAAGTTAGGTTTGCTTGGATCACTGCTACAAAGATTTTAAAATACAGAGTGGTTGCTCACTGGCACTCATTCATCATTTCAAATGAGGAATTTAACTTTTTAGTGTCTCCACCACACTGTAGGCTAAAAATATATAACCACAGAGATCTCCTAAACAAGCAGGAGCATCTCACGCTGAAAACTAATACTTGCAGATAAGATGCTATTAATGCATCACTTTGAACAGTCTCCATCTAATTTAATGGAAGATTGGTTAAAAGCATTGCTGGGGCAAAACATTAACAAGTATCGACATGCTAAATATAGTTGCACGTTCAGCTCATGTGCCCCCTTCCACAATCCGGCTGTCCCTCCTGAGCCTCTAAGTGTCAAATACCATTGCTAGCAGGATTCTACTAGAAGTTTGCAGAAAAAGTACCATCAGGTCTTACTTGCACTGCGTGCTGTACTAATTGTACTCTTCCATCTTTCAGATGAATCAAACTGACTCCCATCTTCTTCAGTATCTCCAAGTGTTCAGGATTACTGGCCATGAAATCTCTGGCTCTCAGTGGTGGTTTTGGTCCACTTCCCAAACTCTCTTCTCTACCAAAAAGATATTAGAGATCAAAGCTTTAATAAACAGATTATTCTTGAAACAGGACTCTTGCGTTATTCCTACCACCACGAGATTAGAATTCTTTGGAATAATGTTGAGTACAAACTTCACTAGAATGCAACTTCTCAGTCAAACTATCTTTTTTAAAAGTTGTTGCTATTATCAATAATTTTGTAGTGCAAAAAAGCACGCAGCATGTTGATAACAAAACTACCATATGCTATCTCTCATTTCTAAACAGTCTGCATTATTGTAAGAGTGACTAAAAACAGTCTTCCTCATACAGCTGCTACTCAGTTTTACTCATTAAGTATAAATACCAAAGAGGCGTTTAGAAGGATAAAGTTCCTCAGCTTTAACAGACTGTCCTAAATTCTTCAAAACAGGTGAAGTTATGTATGGTACCATGATTCACTTACTACAAAGAAGAGTTGCAGAACTGTTCAAGAGACTACAGAAATTAATTTTGCAAATCAAAGAGACATATTTCCTGTAATACCTGGGCTACAATTCCCACTCTGAGCCTGTGGCTCATTAATCTCCTTTTGCTTTGAAAGACGCACTAATTCCTGCTGGAAATGAACTAAGTCTTGCTGGTGATGCCAGAGAAAACATAACTGATTTTTCATGTAGCTAGGCTATCCATTTCAAAAGGACTCAGGCAGAGCAAGCTCCAAGAACACCTCATATTTCTCCTTCCATGCATAACAGACTCTATTCCACTCACTCCTACACTGACAAAAGACAAAAAAAGTTCATCTTACGCTCTGGAAATTCCCCTAGGACAGCTCTTATCCACCACGTTTTTCAAAGGCTCACGAATACTCTGAGCAAACATAGGGTCATTTGGGAAAAGAATCTGGGTGTTCGGACAGGTCCAGTCAAAGTTGCTGTCATCCAGCTCTGTGTATTCTGTAGTCTAAAATGAAAGACACGGGTCACCTATTAAAAATGCAGGTTACATTTTTATACAAAGAACATCAACAGATAGACCTACCTTTAAGTAATTTGCGTACTCAGGACACAGAGCAATTGAATGCAGTAAGTGTCCTACAAGCACACATGTTCTGGGAATGAAGAATACATCACACTTCTGTGCCGCACCTTGTAATAATGAAGGGCAACCAGTGCACTACAATCCCTTTCTAGGAATAGATAAATACAATACCAGCTCTAATTTGTAACTTACCAAACTTGCATCCACAGTTTCTAGAACTTTTTTTGCAAAGACAGCTAATCCTCTACTGGCAAACAGCACTTCTCAAGCCCACTCATGACACAGCTACTGCCCCTGCACTTTCACGTGCTGGACAAGTAAAGGAGGTAGATACAATTTCACTTGATAACTGCCTTTATGCTCAGCAGACCCGCTGCAGGCTTTAGACAATTCTTGCTTCGTATTACTAAGAATGTCACATCTTTTGATACAAACAAAAGATTCTCATCCTCAGGAGCTATACAGACTTGCAAGTCTGAATGGGCAAGGATGAATCCATATACAATTCAAACAACCTCTATTTTCAGAAAGGATGACAGAGTTAACATTTACACAAATTGCTGTTTGGTAACACGTGAAACCAGGTGGAACACGTACAGTGATTTGGAGCCATATTTAGTCTGTTCTTAGTTTTGCAAATAACTGGCTGGATAACTGGCAAGTTAATTTTCTCACCTATAAAAATTAATGTATTTATCTACTTGCAAAAAAGCCTGTTTGCAACATACTAGCTAATCAAAAATCAAGTATTTAAAGGCTCCCTAAAACCCAAGACCTAAAAGGCTGTTAGTTTACTGGAATAAACACTTCAAAGTACCTATGCTCTTAGTGTGACAAATATCAGTCACGTCACTCAAGAAATAGGGTCTTGGAAGCACTATTGCGAGCATCAGCGTGGTAAGACACGACCTTTCCTGTTTATAAGAATAAATACAAACAGGATGTTGGGTTGCTACTACCAACTATTTCACAGACATTTCGGCTTACTAACACTGTGTATATTAAAAATAATTTACACATTCCATTTATTCTTAACAATTTTCCCACATCAGATAAATTCCATAAAAGAGTAACACACTCATCTTCACAGCCTTTTAGCTGTTTAATGCATTTTGTTGACACCATTTTCAGTGGATCTTTCTTACTTGTATTATGCACGTTAGCAGCTTTGACTTAAAGAGCTTAAGAAGACCACATGTGAACAATTTACTCTATCTTCTTTACTGGCCTTTATTAACATTTGCTGTTCTCAAGAGAAGTACACGGGTCAGGCCAGCACTTCACACAGCATCAGCTGTGGGAATCCTCTCTGCCTCAAAAGTACCAACTTCTCACGTTGGGAACAAAAGTTACATAAAATGCTCCTTCAGACCCTTCAGAGGTAAGGGAACTTCTTGCACAGTTTAAAAAGCATAGTCTCCATTTCCAAAACTCAAAGACAAAAGATGGTAAATGCTCCAGGAAAGAACATGCAGAGAGGGTGCAGGATCCCCACCATCAAGGAACATGGAAAAACAATCCCCCATTAAATGTATTACCAATGTCGGACATTAAGAGCAAGTAACTAAAAATTGTTCACTGTCTAATGCTTGAGTCCATAAAGCACAGGCCTTTATGCTCAATTATAAGATTTCTCCAGGACCCACAGCTTGACACACAACATCAGCATTTCCCTCTAAAACAATTAAATATCCCAAAAGCTACAGCTGCATCTTGTCAAACTAACTTTGTAGCGGTCTCAAAAAACCTTTCAAAATTTTCCAACTGTTAGTGTAGTAAAATAAGCAACAACAACTTTGGCATGTTGTTGCAAATGTATTAGAAAAAACAATAGAAAATAAAGACGAACATAAAAATATCATAGTGTGTTATTTTCAAATTTATACAAAGATGGGGAATAATTTTCTTTTTAAATATTGCTAGTATTTTACAGCTCTTTTCTCAAGATTCGGTGGTGCAGAATCTAGTCATGGAAACGTTATTCATACTCATGTGACCATTAATATGATGAAATAGTTCATATTAAAAAAAAGTGGTTTAACTCTGGTGTGCTTCTTCAAACTGTGATTTTTCCTGATTTTTCTTCCACTTCCTCTCATAAAAAAAAAAAGGAACTGCTTCAAAGCGCCACTAAAATTGATTTAAATGTGAGCTGCTACTTACTGTATTTTTTTTAGAGACGGTTTGGTTTGTAGTGGAAAGCCAGAGTGGTAACAGATGAGCTTCTGTAGTGAAGATATAATCTTCAATGTCGAAAATCATGTCTTCCTTATCAGCAAACAGCAGGTAAAGATATTTAAACATCTCGGCCAGAAAGAAAGAGTCCATTCTATAGGGAAAAAAAAGAAAAATAAAATTTAAAAAAAAAAAAAAATCTATGTCCTTTAGGAAGATCCCCTCTTTTTTTCTAAAACATCAGTAAAACAAATACTCTTATTGCTCCATCTCTGAAGACTTCATGACTATTATTGTTGAACTTGATTCCATTAGTATTCCTTCCACTTGGAAGAAACTATGTTTGGAGGGAAATGATTCAGCATGTTCAGCACAAAACAGCATTATAGAAAAAACAAATAAACCTCTTTACAAACTTCTAGATTTGAAGTATATTTTGTTTGAAAGCAATTCGTCTATTGCTCTGAGACAAATGAATCGTTATTAACTAAAAATATTCTTATGTAACAAACCATAACACTCTTGAAATAGTTTATAGACCATGACGAATGGATAATTTAAGACTTGGTTATCAAACTGAAGGCAGACAGCTACTCAAAAGTCAATTCATGCAATTATATAAACAGGGTAACTAGGTTTTTTTTTTTCCTATAACCTTTTTATGAAAAAAAATCATTGCAAAATCCTTTACCTGTCTTCATGACTTCCTGTACGAACATCCTTCATTGCAGCAAACCCACAAGGTACTCTTGCGTACTTGTTCAAGTTTTCAATGAGTGTTTTTCCTACTTCTAGATAGTAAGGGTCCCCAGTAGCCTGTAAAAGAAAAACAAACGTATGAAACCCAAACATATAGGTGCACTTAGACTTACTGTACAATTAGCAGCTGTCATTTTCCTAATGCTGATTTATTGATTCCATACCTTTTCAGACACCAGTAAAGTCTAACCTATTGGTAGTGCTAAACAGTCACAAGAGAGACTTCTGAGATGCTACCGCATTATCTTTTAAGGATAAGCGAATGGCAATGCCTACAGAAACGCAAGACATTCAGGCACAGCTCTTCTCTGCACGGTACAAGTGGCTTTTGCTCTTAGTCTCTAAGATCTCTTAAAGAGAGATCAGCAACATCTGAATATCTGTAAAAATATAGGCCTTTGCCACTTAACAGTTTTCTTTCTAATTCTAGGCGTATAAAACAAAGTTCCTAGAACAATTTTTGATAACCAATACTTTCATCTTGTTCATAAACAGAACTGGCTCCAGTAGATAAAATAAGCTGGAGACAGGCTACTCATTCTATATTGAAATAAAACACCAATAAAATTCCAGGTGCTAGATGAAGTGACCAAAAGTCAGAGGAATGAAAGTCACCTTATACAAGAAGTAAGTGCTTTCTGCAAATTCAGGCCTTAAAGGATGCTGAGCCCAGTGAACTCTAAAGTCTGTTGTGAACGCCTGAGGAAGAAAAATAAGAGACAAAAATAAATGCAAGAATAAAAACCAAACACAGGTTTATTTTGAATCCTATGTTAACTTTATTACAACAGCTAAAGTACACAGCCGTGGAGGACTGAAGGCCCAACATCAGTCTGGGCAGGCTACAAGAACCTCTGTCCAGCTGGTACATTTGAGGCCAAAACCTCACCCAGTGCTCGAGCCCACTTAATGCAAGGGAGATGTACGCTTGTGTTTGTGCAGGAGCCCGGACACCACCCAGCCTCTTGACGAGTGTCCACCAAGTGGAGTTCTGGCAAAGGTGCCAGGTGGGAACTTGTGCTCCTGGCCCTGGCGGCAGCACGCAGCCTTCAGGTGCTGCCACCAGCACCAGCGCGCACCTCTGCTGCAATCCAGCCAAAGACAGCTGGTGGAGGGCCGCCACATACAGACCACCTCAGCTTTGACAAATACCATTTTTGCAAACTTACCTACCACCTGACACCTCCAGTGCATTGAACTGTCATTTCAAGCTGACAGACTGCAAGCAGGTGTTTTTAACGTAAGAAATACCACAGACTGGAAGTCACTTATCTAAAAATTTCCTTGTCTATGTATTCACTCTTAATCGCACTGGCAAAAGCCACGTCTGTGGCAGCCTTACGTCTCGTTCATACCAGGGTTTAAACTAAATCTTTGCTAAAAGAGGATGGCATATCGGCTTAAATACAACTAACTGATCTTTCAAAGTTTCCTTTGTAAGTACAAAGCACTGAAAAAACAACCCAAAAAAACCCTCTTAAGGAGCCAAATCATACCATTTTAAAAGCACTCAAAAAAACCATTCCAGTGCTTAGAGAGCATTCTTTGGTCTCAATTTCCACATTAGGTGAATGTAATGTTAATTAAAATGTTCTCTAGCAGAAATAAGCTTACACCAGAGGAAAGTCAAAATTACAAATGAAGCCAGAAGCTATCTGATATATTCCCCGTCATCACAGAATAAAGACACACACTTCAGCAGGTAAAAAAGCTTTTCTGTGTAGTATTAATTTGCTCAAAGACTGCACTTGCAATAACTACAGAGAAGTTTGTGCACCTGCTTTCAAGGACATTATGCAAAATTTCTGAACTTCCTCAGAAAAATTCAGTCTTTTGTTTCCCTCCTTGAGTTAATAAAGATGTTAATAAAGGGTTAATAAAGATGAGTGTGATCTTTAGCATTAATATTATTACATCACTAAGCAGCTACCACTACATGTGCTTATACAAGTTTTGCATACTGAAACGAGTCAAGGTCAATTTTGAAAGGCTGAAATATAAAGTCTAAGCAATTGTTAATAGCAACAGCCTCCTATTATTGTGTTAATTACAGCATAACTGAAGGAAAAATATTTCATATCCAAAAAGACAGCTGTCATACATGCAGAACTGTAAATCACACAAGAATGCTGTGGAAATGAGCCTTTGGCTTTAATGACACATATACCTACTATTTTTTCAAATGGATAGCTAAGACTGCTCAAATTGAGGTAAGAATCAGTCTACACAATCAAAAAATTACCACCTTACCTCTGGAAGAAAGTTATGCTTCTTTATAACCTGATACAGCATCTCATGAGTTTCAATAGCAGGTCTAATATCGCCCTTCAACACCTAAAATTCAATAATAAAATTAACACTAGTTCACCATGCATAGGAATAATATTCAAAAGTTAGGCACACTCACTGTGTTCATGTAAATCTACAGCCCAATTTCTACATTTCCAGCAGATACATACTGTAAATATTACCCCCTTTCAGTGTAAGTCATAGATATTCCATATGAGTTTTTTAAAATCAGCGAGCTCATTAAGGCTAATGCCTATGCAGAAAAAAGATCTCTATCATTTACAGAGAACTGTGGCGGAAATGTGATTTAGTTTGTCTTAAAAATGCAAATGGCACACAAACTAGAAAATTTGTCGCTAGACTGCTAGAAAGGCAGCCTCATTTGAGTGTTTCCACAACTAGGAGTGAAGGGAACAAATCACAGGGACATACTTTTCTTATTACTCAAGATGGCCAGAAATGCACCTTAGCTTGCACTGAAGTGACAGAAGGAGTGAGTACAGAAATCCTCATTCAGTATTTTTGAAAGTCAAATTACTAAGCTTGGCTTGTCAATTATATATCCAGTCTATTTAATCATTTACTTGTTATTAAAATCATGTGCACATGGGTTTTAAACCTTACCTGCAATCCAGGGAAGAAAGCTAGCAAAGAATCCATCCAGGTCCTAGCATTTAGCATTGGTTTATGGATATGAACATCAAGAAGAAGAGGCGGTTGGCTAATGTATCTCATTATGGCATCGTAGTGCTGACAAACATCAGAAAAATCATGAGTTTATACTATCAATACATTTTCTAAAACAGATAATAGATCACCAGACTATGGCATTTTATTTCAATGGAAGAACCAGTAACTACGCTCCCAGTTATTACTGCATTTGGCAATGCACAGTCGTTTCTAGTGTTACAACCTAAAAAGAAGCGCAGTAAATACTGAAAAACTCCATAGTATTACACATGCAATACACTTTCAGGTAATGCACATACACAAAAGTACATTCAGCAGCCATGTGATAAACAACTAACCATCACAGTTAAGGCACATTTGTTATGGCTGAATCTTTAGGCACATGCTAAACAAAGCTGAAGTTGCTTTCTCGGAATGAGAGAATTCTAAAGCAAACACATCTCAGGAAGAGCAGGAGAAAGGAGGTATAAAGAAAGGAAAGGAGGTATTAAAAAAACCCTAACAAAGCAGCTGAACTTGATGGCTCAGAAGAACTTTAAAACCCACTAGCTCGCTCGTCAACTTGCTGACTCCCAATTCTATACTCCCTAAGACAGCAGCCTTTCTTGTTTTCTGAAGCACAGAAGGTACAATCACGAGCACATGAGCCAAATCAATAGGAAACAGTTAACAGACATAATTGAGGCAAAATATAATAATGGTGCCTGCAGGTTAGGAATATGAAATAATCATTACACTCAAAGTGTAAGCAACAGGCCTTTAACTGCTGATTTATTACCATTTTAATATTGCTTAGGATATAAAGTCGTTCTATGTGATATAAAATCATTTTATGATACAAAATGTTTTTATTGGATATTGCTATTTTCAAAAGAATGCCCTTATGAATGAATAATGATGCTGACAATGCTTAGTAATCTTATGAATTTAGTAATCTAAGTCTGCTTTTCAGCTTATAAGTATATTTCAATGTATACTGGGCTTTAGGATCTGCAGTGCAATGCAGGATACAGACTTTGATTTTCAGATCTTTTTTGCTGCTCCAGGACAGAAAGAAATTGTACCATAGCTTGTAACAAGAGGCTCTTATATTGTTTTACAGAAACATTTGCAGTATTACACTCTCCAAGGTGATCTTGAAATACAGCTTCTCCAGTACTGGAAACATGGAAAAGGGTCCTGAAGATCCAGATTTTCATTGAATGGGGTTAAAATAGCTGCTCAGGTGACGGTTCACCCAAGCTTAGCAAAAAATCATATTAAAAAGAGCTGGCACTAGACACATCAAAAGTCACAGAATTTGTACTGAAGATCTTTTCATAGGCTTCTCGGGCTAACAGCTGAGTGACAATACAATTAGTCATAAATTTATCTAACAGAAGTCACAAACCTGAGCAAGGTGTTAACTTACTGTGTTAAATCTTTCCAGGAAACTGTCATCTCCCAGCAAGACATAGGCTTTTAATAAATATTCATAATACGAATCTATTCCTGCTCCAACTCCACTGTCTAGAAACAGCAGAAAATGAAAAGGTGGTTTTACTTTAAGTAGCTATATGGATATTTTCACATGGTTTCATTTTGATTTTAAGGGCTCTTTCAGTAAAAGGAAAAGCCTCCTATCACTGGCATTAAGGCACAGACACAATACTGTATGTCTACGCTAAAGGTTTTGCAGTATCAATGCACACAGTAATATGAACAGACACACATTGAAGCCAGTTTCACTTTTCTCACATGCAAATATTTCTACTGGATGCCGTATAGAACCGCAGTCCTATTTATATTTTTCCTATGTATTTATAGTAGAATCTTGGAAAGTTTATCCCAGGCATTCCCCTCTCAGTATTAAAGTGAATCAGAGAACACTTTCTTTGCAATGAATAAAACTAGTTTCTCTACCAAAAGACCCTTTCGGAGCAAAGCCAGGCTTTGTTGCAGCAGGTTTCTCCAGCATCAAAATAACAAACTCCTCATGCCTATCCCATTAACATTTTTAAATAGTCTACATAAATGTGCTGGGGGAGGGGGGTGTCAAGGTTTTTTTTCTTGCCCAAAACCACTTGTGGTCACTGATTGCAAGTCAGAATACCACACACCTTTGCGGACCCAGTCTCCAGTGTGAATATTGATAGTAACGCCCACTAAATTGCTGCTGCGCTGTCTCTTTTCCCAAATAAAATCAAGCGCTTTCCGTGCATATTCCTGCAACAACAAAGAACGCTCAGTAAAGGAAATTACAGAGAAACACAGACACCAGAGAATGTTATTCTTTTGTTTATTGAAATTAAGACGCTATGAAGTAATAAGATGTTTCCTATCTAACAATTATAAAACTCAGGATTATATTACATACGCTTAAATAGTAGGACGTTCAGTCCACATTTTATATAAATAGTTATTCTGTTGCTGATTAGAAAGAATGGTGCTTGTCTACACAACTATTTGCCAATAAGCTGTACGGTCTTAAGCAAGTCAAGCATCCTTCTGCACAAGTTTCCTACTCTAAAACCTGTAACCTAATAAAAAAAAATTGAAGAAATAGAACAGCCTTAGAATCAAAATCGCTGCATCTTTTCAGACATGTCAATGTGGAGCAGCAGCCTCTGTTACCTAGTATACAAGTTATATATATTCTTTATATACAGAAAAAGTAACTTGAAGGTAGCAACCTACCCAACAAAAATGGCTCTAAATTGCCAAACACACACATGGGAATTTAGGGGTACAAGTTTTACCAAAACACTCAAGACAGGCCCGGCTATGCTTCCACCTGGTTCCATGAAATTCAATGAAATATTAGGCCCATGCTGAAAGATTTCAAAAAATTCTAATCTGAAAAAGCGCGCTTTTGGTTTTGGTACCACATCAAAGAAAAACTTGCAAACATTTTCATTTAGCTTCCTGCTGACAATATAGGCTTAGACAGGTCTTGCACAACTTCAGTGGAACTATACGGATTTTTTTTTTCTCCTTTTGCTTTTTTTTTTTAAATTGCATTTTAAGGAACAAGTACCTAACTTCTCTTCTTTCTAGTCCTGACCCCTGTCCCCAAAAACTATGCAAGTATTATGCTTTAGCTAGACTTCAGTACATGTATCTTGTTTACTTGTGTCTTACTGTAACTACTTTCAAACAAAATTACTTCCTGTGTTTTTTAAACAGACAACACTTTTAGAAAAAAAGCCCACAAACACAACAAATCTGAACACATGCAAACTTTTTGTGCAGAACAGCTAAGATATGCACCCATTTGACAAACTCAAAATTATTTTTCCAAAATTACAAAACGTAGCAGAACACTAATGAATACCTAATCCCAAAAAACAAGATATCATGGAAAGCAAACCTCAAATATAGATGTTCCTGTGAATCGGCTTAAAGCTGCAAACTCAAGGATCAAGGTACCTGCACAAGCTGTACAGGTATCGGTTTCTGTTCCTGTTCGTGCTTCTGGATGTCTTACACCAAATTTTAAGTTAACCTAGATAAGAGTAGAGATTATTATCTTTATTTTACTAGCTGAAAGACTTCACACTCCTATGATAGGTCTATAGGGCAACTATATAATCTATGCTTTTGCCAAAGGCATAGTAGCAGGGAGCAAGAAACCAGCAGACAGTGATTAGACAAGATTTCTGCGGCTTCTATTTATCCACAACAATACTAGAATTTTCAGAGCTGGAAATGTAAGGATTCAGAGAGCCTAGAACTGTACTTTAAAATACTAGGCAGCACGTATTATAAATGAGCAGTTTATCAGCTTTAGATTTTCTGTACACTTAATAAATACACAAGTGATTTTAGAAACAGAGATAAAAACAAAAATTTTGCTTACAGAAGTCATTCTGAATTGCAGACACCAGAGAACTTACTCTCGGATAAGGGAGACCACTAGTGGTGTTAAAAGCAGGTAAAAGCTTGTAGCCTAGTTCCTTTGCCATCCGCAGAAGTTCACCGTTGTACCACTGCATATATTCACCTTTTTCTTTCAGCATAATCGCCACTGAATGCCCACCTAGGAGACCTCTAAACACAAGAAAGTTATCCACATCTCAATGGGTACATTAATCTCAACAGCAATGCGGCAATTTCTATGCTTCAGATGACTATGTAAGTAACTGTGCTATGTTCACATGGCCCTAATTTTCAGAAATGCTGAGCAGATACAACTCCAATTACAATCTAAGTCAGCTGTCAGTAGTTTGGAAGCAATTCTTATTGCTCCGGATCGAGTCCTAAACTATAGTTGAATCTCTGATTCATCAGTATAGTTATAATATGCATATAATAGCTTAAAAACTAACCTGCTACGAACCTGCTTTGAGCAGCAAGTTGGATTATGGACCTCCAGAGGCCCCTTCCAACCTGAAATAATTATCCCAAGTATTGAAATATTCTGTTAAATCAAGTATTGAATAGTGTAACCTGTATGACAGTTTCCATTACAAAAAAACACTGCACCTCACCATGCACAGGTTTTTTTAAATCAAAAAAGCTACACCTGCAGCAGTTAGATGGGGGCCAACTTGATTCCGTACCACTGCATCGATTCCTGCCTAACATTTTAAAACCCTTCTTAGCACAGGTGTTGAGCTATGCTAACTGACAAAAGCACAACTGTTTTAAATGAAGTGAAATAGCACAGAAAGGCATGCCTTAAGGACATTTAGCTAAAACCCACATTTTTAAGAGCTTTGAAAACATTAAAGTTACTCACCCAAGGACTCTTATGTTGGTTTCAAAGACAGATACAACTATGTCGTTATCTAAATTAACATCCTTTATTACTTTTTTTACAGCCTCTTCAAACTCTTTGGTTTTATTTAACACCTGGAATACAAATGTAACCAGGTGTTTAGGTTCCAACATAGCTAACACAGACACCCTCAGGTGTGCAAGAACAAGTGCAATGAATTAAAAAAGAAAGCATTTAACATGCCTTAAACTGACATTCTGGTCCCACAGGGGCATACGCTGATACAGCGCAAAAAGACATGAGGATTATTGTTTTTCTCATGAGACAGATGAAAAAGAATAAGAGCCGTACACAAGGAATAAAGTCACTGAGAATACACCTAAACTATTAGCCAGGGATGTATGTTTGGTCCTTCCCCCACTCCCATGCCATGACTGCAGTGCAACAGGACTCAGCGGGCTGCAGGCAGACTGGCCCGCTCTCATGCCTCCAATTTCACAGAAGCCTCCTATCCACAGGCTAAGGAGCCACATCCTAAATTCGGTGAATTCCTAGCAGTCTTCCTCCTGCCAACAGTTTTCTCCTTGTGTCTGAAGAACAGCTTGGGCATAACCTACAGATTTTCTTTCACACTGACTCTCTTTTAGTTCAATCAATCTTTAAGAATCTTTGTGACTTATCCAATTCGTTATCGTTAACTGCCTTTACATTCACAAGTGTTACTCCTGCTCTAAGACTAGAAAACAGTAAGCGAACCACAATAATCCACTGGAGTGTCTGATAGACACTGGGAGTTCCAGACTCCACATTTTCAACATTTGTGGTCCCGATTCAAAAGAGCCAAGGGTCATCTCACAGCACACCACAAAAAGGGAGCGGCTGTCAGAGAAGTAGCATTACATGATCCACACACCAAATCAGTGCAGCAAGGATTTTCAAAACTTTTTAGATTTGTTTACCTGGAGATGTGAATGGCCAAAAATCCCTAATTTCCAAACTTTATTTTATAATGACAAAAATATGTCAAAGGGATTGAAATCTAACAAAAATTAGTTTATTAATGATGGGAGTCTTAATAAGAGATGGAACATAGGTTTGGCAACATTTCTGATTGCTTTTTTAAAAAATATATTTAAGGGCATATAAATTATTCATTAAAAGCATACACAGAATTTAAAAACAAAAATAATTCAGTAAGCATTAAGAGATGTTCACCCATAAGTCAGCATGTTGTTTCAGACATAACGGGAAGCAAACTCACATATTTTTTGCTAAATTAGAGTCCAAGAAAAGCAAGACAAGAAATCATCAATGAAATGTGAAGGAACTTTACAGCGTTCTTTTTGTAACAAAATCCAAACACCATCAATGCAGGACTTCGAAGTTCTTGCAAGCAACAGCCACTTCAAACAGGTGGTAAAGAAAGACTAGTCTTTTTTATATATAAATTAACAAAATCGAAATCTAAACCCAAGTCTGAACATCAGATGACTTCTGTTTTATTGAAGTTTATCAATAGATTAAACTCACCACAAGAGTGTCCAAGGTATCAATCAAGGTCAGTGAAAACCTATGAAACAAAGTTTAAAACAGATTTACTACAAACCTGTATGTGTAGAAATTAAATACTTTCAATAGTAACCAGTACCATTAGAAACTAAGTTCTCACAGACCACTAGCCGCTAAAAAAATTAGTTGTACACAGTATGTTTAATATCAAAACACCCTACTAAGTTTCTTCCCTTTGTCAGTGACCAGATTAGGAGCTGACTGAAACAAGCTATTATTATAAAGATACCTTTGTTTACTGCAAAGCTTTCAAACCTCTTGTAAGCAAATTAAATTTTTATTCCTATTCTCCAATCAAATCTACTGAAAAACCCAGTAGAACGGTTCAGTGTCTTTTTCTAACCTCTTTTTTTCTTTCTCTCTTTTTAAAAATATTAAGAATGTTGACTTAAGTGTAATAATAAAAAGATTTAGGAAGATCAAAAACCAGTCCAACATAAGTTTCTGCTACCAGGAACTGTTCCAATTACCGACTTCAGAAAAAGCTGCATTTTGTTGCAATCAAACCCAGTGTTAAAATCAGTGGTGAAAGACTAAGAAAACGCTGTTATTTTGTTATGAAACTTCAATGTAAGTTACAATAGAACAGAAAAAGGTACAATAAAGGACAGCAATGTTGGGCTGAAGGTACGTAGCAACTTCTGCACTAGGAATAAGCAACCAGGCTAGCGCTCTTCAGCCTGCAAAAGCTTAAGTGTCATTATATGAAGGTTTTAAAATGGCATATGGCATGAAGAAAGTGAATGAGAATCTTCTATTCACTGTTTCTCACAGTAAGTTTCACCTGATTCCATCCAGCACTAACAAGTGGCAGGCTTAAAATAAATAACTACATATTCCGTAAAAAGAGAACACCAAGTCAGATCCATACTGTTTGAAACAGGAATATCGTTAAGACTGGCCTTGTTCATATATTTTTCTCTAGGCCTGTTCTAGTGCATACCAAGCTGAGCGGACCTTTAGCCTAAACCCGACAAAAATGCTCTTACGTTAAGAAACAGACACCGAGCATAGAATAAAATTTACAGAATATGATGGTATTAAAATTGAAAACTTTGGAAACAGTTACAACTGCCCATTGAAGAACAAGCATCAAGAATTTAAGTGTGTGCCCAATGTTTGATACCCTTTAAGACAAGGACTTCAGCTTTGATTAACGCTATTCTGCTTAGGGATACTAAGCAGTGATACCAATTAAAAAAAAGCATGAGCAATTTGTTATTAAGTATTTGCTCTATAAACATAAACAGCACACATACAGACAACTTTCCTTGTGAAAAAAAAAATTACAAACACATTTAGATTGTCTTAGATTATTTGATTTAAGATAAAGAAAAACAGTCCTTAAATCTTCATTTTGCTGGCCAAAGGATTAGTATTTTGTATTACGAGCTATCTTAAAAGGAAAAAATACAAAGAATTTCCATGTCTGATATAATGTTTTATACTTTGGTAAAGGCCTCTGGCTACCACACACATGATAATCATTTGACTAATTATGTTTTCAGAGAGCTTTCTACTAAATAATAAAAAAAAAAGGCATTTTAAATATCACTTAAGGCCAGCATAATGGATAAGAGTTTACTGTCTGTGCAGCTGATAATTAAGCCTTATAAGTCCTATTTAGTAGTCAAATTTACTAATACCATAAACAACAACTCACATTTGGAAGGCCTTCCTATGAAAAATACTTGGAGAATGATTTAAAAAAAACCCCTATCTTTGGATCTCACTCACTGGTCAAATTCTCTTTTTCTGATTAAGGTACAATTTCACATCAGTTAACATCATGGGAAGAAATAATAAAAGTAACTATTTCTGCCTAACTTGCAAGAAGTTCACAATTAGAACTTTCCTTCCAGTAGCTTCTCCTCCACTCCCATAAGAGAACTTATGAAACAAATTATGGATTTGTCTCCACTCATAGTATCTTTTTCAACAAATGTAAGTTTCTGGATATGTCAACTGAAGAAACAGTTTTATGGGCTGCAAACTGTACTTAAATTGCTAGATGTTTACATGAGATAGTAACCATTTCAAACACTAACTTTCCCAAGGCATCATCCACATCCCCTCGACTTGGTTCCTGACCCCGTACTCGTCCACGGCAAGTTAAAGGCATGAGTTCATCAGCTGGATATGCATGCTCCTGTAGGGAAACAAAACAAGGGAGCAAGTTATAGCCATTACAGCCACTTCTGCAAATCCTCAGAGCCCATTAAAAGGAAGCCCAATTACCCTGTACTTCAGAAAAAATGCATGACAACCACAGAATTACAAAATCTTTGAGGTGAGGGATCTTTAGAGGTCAACTTGTCCAATGCCTCTACTCAAGCAGGGCCACGTAGACCCAGTTGCCCAGGACCACGTCCATACAACTTTTGAATATCTCCAAGGAAGGAGACTCCACAACCTCTCTGGGCAACCTGTGCCAGTGCTCAGTCACCTTCACAGTAAAAAAAGTGTTCCCTGATGTTCAGGGGTAACCTCTCGTGTTTCAGTTTGTGCATGTTGCTTCTGGTCCTGCCACTGGGTATCACTGAGAAGAGCCTGGCTCCATCTTCTTTACAGCCTTACTTCAGGTATTTATCCACATTGATAAGATCACCCTGTGCCTTCTCTTCTCTAGGCTAAACAGCTCCAGCTCTCTCAGCCTTTCCCCATAGGAAAGATGCTCCAGTCTCTTCGTCATCTTTGTGGCCCTTCGTTGGGCTCTGTCCGGTATGTCTGTGTCTCTCTTGTACTGGGGAGGCCAGCACCAGACACAGTACTCCAGGTGTGGCCTCACCAGTGACGAATAGAGGGGAAGGATCACCTCCCTGGACCTGCTGACAATGTTTGTCTAATGCAGCCCAGGATACTATTAGCCACCTCTGCCGCAAGGGCACATTGCTGGCTTGTGGTCAACTTGTTGTCCACCAGGACCCCCAGGTCCTTTTCTGCAAAGCTGCTTTACAGGTGGGCAGCTGGAAACAATTAAGCTGTGAACAGAGCAACATGACCTCTTTCTCCTTCCCGCTCACTCTCTAACCTCCCAGAGAAGTCTGGAATAACTAACAGCACATCTGAAAAAAACCCCCATCAGTTAACTCGAATGGTTAACTGTGTGCTTTCTGCAACAAGGTGCACATGACACTTCCTATGCTTCCTAGGCAGAAGTTATCATCTCAAAGATGAGTTTAAAACCTAAAACTAATGCAGGCATTATCAAGTGGCTGATATTTCATGGAGAAATTAGCGGAAATTAGACTTCAAAGTCACCTTGGAAACATTTCCAACTGAACATAAGTGACTCAGGGGCACAATCACTGACATAAGAGAACTCACTTAGAAGGTAAAACAATAAACCAGTAAATCACTACACAAGTCATAACAAAAGATAACATTCACAAAAAAACTTACCAAGACTGAGCCTTTTAAAAAAAATAGTTATATTTGTGAAGAGAGAGACATCAGAAGATTTTTTTTGGAAAAGCAATGGTTATTTTCCATATTTCTAGAAAAAGCACTCTGCGAAGCAAGCTGTATTGTAATTCTATTTCTCGTCAGTCAGGCAGAAATAACAGGAGTGCCACCATTGCCTAAGTCAAGCACACTGAATAAAATGCCTGTTCCTATTCCCTCTCAAGTCAATGCAAGCTTTGTAGGTTTAAACTACCACCAAAATGGGATATCAAATGAAATAGATGCAAATCTGAAATTCATCAATGTGCAATAGGATAGGTTTATTGAAAAATTTCCAGAGTGGCCACTGACATTAAGAAAGATTAATTTTAAATACATTTAATTTCATCAAACATGCATAAAATTGCCTCTCCAGCACTGCCCAGTACAAGTGATTTGGGATGGAGTTTCTCTCCCTTGATTTCATCAGGAAACTAGCTGCTGCACTCTGCTCTGCAATTGTGCTTTTAGTGGAGAACTAACGTGGCAGTATGAAAAAGTTCAATTACTACATGAAACTGCTAGTAAACACATTCAAAGTCTCTCCAAATATATGGTACAAAAAATAATCTATATTCAAATGTGAAATAGACAGGAAAAGAAGGAACATTCTTCTATAAATAAACAGCTCTTACAGCAACTTCTTTTGAAACTGATGGTTTGTTTCCCTGTCTACCACCCTCCCAAGTATTTTGGTCTTTGCACGACTCTCTGTTCTCAAGTTCAATTACAAAAGCCAGAATCTAGATCATTTTAATATGGCTCAGATGTTTCTGAATATATGTGCAAAGTATTCAGAAAAACAGACTAAAGAAGTACACGACAAAAGCAATGTCAAAACTAAGATCTCTGGCTTAAATCATGGAGAAAAAAAGGTGATAAAAATTCTGGAGAAAATGGACTTTCAGTCTCGCAAAATCAATAGTAACTAGAAGCATTTTGAAAAATAAAAGTTCAGTTATTCTCTGTCTAGAGCAGTAAAGACTACTGGCTCAAGTGATTTCCCAACTTGTAACTTCTCCCCTTTCAAGTAACCTAAAAAGGAAGGTAGCAAGAGCCATTAAATATAAAACATGGCACAAATGTTACAATAAACATACTTCTGGAAAACATTAGACAAGTGAAACTCAACAGATATTCTGGAATTTCTACACATTCTGACCAAACAGATGATCATATTGCCTAATGTCAGGACTGTACATTCAGGCCAGGACAGTACTTGAATAATAAAAAAAGACGCATTGCTACTAGTGCTGTAAACCAGGAAATACCTACTGGCCTCAAGTGACTGACATTTTCACATATTCTTTCTGACAGTCAAGAAGAAAAAAAAAATCCTGATTATTACAAATATTGTTGAAGGACTGAAAAAAATCAGCAGCTTTTTACTCAAAGCTCCTGTTAGTAACTGGAAGAAAAAAAAAAAAAAGACAAGGGACTTTCCCCCTTGCAAGCAAACATGAATTTTCAGTCTTCTAGCTATGCAAGTCTAAAACGCATATTAATAGAAATAGAAAATCAAAACTTTTCAGCTGGCTGTTTCAAAAGCAGCTGCAAAAATACTTAATTCTCTTGCTGTCAGAGTCAAGTCTGATATCCTAATCTTTTCTTCAACTTTAAACAAACAAGTCATATTTCTTTGTTTGTTTAGTGTTCCAGCATACGTGGCAAGTAAATATCCTTTTGGCTTCAAAGTTTCCAGGATAGCTGAAGTCATTCCCCTCCTTCATCCAGAATTTTTTTTGCTTCAGATGTAGCAAGACACCTACCAGTTTCAAATTTATCACAATGAACAGTAAGAGCACAGATCCTTTCTACTGGCATGTAACTTTTTATCCCATTATGCCAAATATGTAACAGTTTTTACTTCAGAATGCCATGGGAAACCCAAGCCAAGTGTTTTTCATGGTCGCAAGTAACTAGTTTTAAATTATCACCAAAGAGCCCGATGTTTGTTAAACTGCTGAGGTGTCAATAGCAAGAGCTAACATTAAAAAGAAAGACTACACCCATTTTGAAAATACTCTTGCTTGCCTTTCTGTCCATTAATTCTATAACTCTCATGTACTGTATAAACTTGTAACTCACAAGCCTTTGCTCTTGTATGACATATTAAAGCGTTAAACCATAATACAGAAACTGGGACATGTGGCAAGATACTGTTAAAAGACAGTGGTTTGTCCTGCAGGAACTGGTGCAACTTAAAATAAAAGGTTTCTGCAACAGCCACAAAGAATGTACAGAAAGATTGTTAACAAACTCAGTAAGAATGCATCGTTTATATTTATCTTATTAACATTTACAGCTTCTCCTCAGAAGTGTATTACTTATAGTATATTTGAAAGTAATTATTACTTGCGGAAAGTCAGTCCACTCTAAGTAATTTTTTATTCTTAAGCATATCTAAACTAAGCTAGCATATTTCAAGGCTGATGAGAGTGCAGAATGGCTCACATATCCAGCCATGAAGACACCTGCACAGTAAATCACAAGTCACATTAAAAGAAAGCATAGCGAGCGTGGCTCACTGTCATATGACAGTCACATAGTTAGAAGAGGCTATGATGTGTAGATATGACACCAGATCCCCTTTTTGTTTGACTTTGTTCTACGAACATTGCTTGTTTGTAAAAGAGCTACCAAACTGCATCTAACGTATCCTACCGCAGAAGAGACATTTCACATAATTTTTACTCACAAAATAAATAAGATCAAGTTGTATTCTCCAGAACCTGATGACCACAGACAGCTCTTCTTGAGCTTCCTTCTCCTAGTATTTTTAGGAGTCAGGATTTTCAAACTAAATAATTTACCAAAGATGAAAACTGCTCATAGCTTGATGTGAGATAAACTGGTTTAAGGAAAGCTCAGGCACAGATTAACGGAGTTACTGCTAGCAATTCCTAGCTACTGTTCTGAAATGCATAACCCTCTTGACAGTGCTCTTCCTGAAAGTAAGATTTATTAATTTCTTTTTAAAGTCTATACAAGTGCTCTTATTTATTTTAGCTTTGCTTTTGCCCCTACCTCCCTGCTATTTCTCTAGAATGTCATGTACTGTAGAGGTTGCTTTCTCTCCCAGGCCAACAATAACAATTCTGAAAAAAATTAAACAAAGAGCTATTTTACTTACCATATAATTGCTATATGCATGATCAAACATTTCTAGCACTTGGTTTCTAAAAAAGAAAAAAAGAAAAAGCATTAGTGGTCTGCCTCACAATGGCCTTTAACACACTATGTTAGACCAGTAAGATGTATTATACTTTAATACCCAAATATCAGTAACAAGTCCTCTACTAACATACTCAAGTAAACAAAATATAGCACAATAATTTTCCCTAATTTGGCTACTTTTGTTCACTGCAGAAAGGAAAGACCATTCCCTCACCTAATCTCTTTCAACCTCCTATGTTTCCTCTTAAATAGCTGTAGATGTCACCAACATCTAGAGATGGGACACATTCCTTGCTCAGCAAAAACCAGGAAATAGAATTATGTTCTGCTTGTAATCACCACTACTAAAACCAACTGACACGGCACAAATTCCTGTCCATGATTCAGAAAAGGACCGTAAGTTATGAGGTACACCTCCTCCTTGCATTAGAAGTCTTGGCAAGCAAATACTACAGAAAACCCTTGTAGATACAATTATTTTACATGTTTGAAAAGCAGTCAAGGTGAGAAATGCTACTAGATAAAATAGTACTTTTTTTTTTTTGGAGAGAGAGGCAGCACTACTTCCAATTGTTTCTTGCTATTCCACTAAGGAGCCCTGCAAGGCAAAAAAGCATGCTAATTTCTAAGGTACCACCAACATAATTCACAATCTCTGGTAAGACTGAACATAAAAGAGACGAGAACGCCACAATTATACTCTAAATATCTGATTTAGTTCAATGATTTGGATATTTAAGAAGTCATTTTAACTCATCAAATGCACTAAGTCATCAAAAGAGCAGAGTATGATGCTTTTTTCGGGTACTTCACAGGCTACATCCAGTTTGCAGTTCTGGGATCTGTTGCAGCAGACAGAACCCCAGGGTTTGGCATGCAAGTGCCAGGTCCAACTGAACTAAGCGTACAATGCTGTTCAGTGATGTAGCATACAGAAAGCTTCTTAAAACTTTTATTTCTCTACACGCAACTTACATTTCAGTGCATTTCCTGAAAGATTTTCTGCAACTGACACAATCTTGTCATTAATACACAGATTACCTGCTGTTATTCAGAAATGACCCAGCTCAGAGCCCCCAGATACAAACCTGGGGCATCAGATGATATACTGAGTGCAGGTTATGAATGCAAAAATTTTAAAACCATCACTGAATGAAGGTTAAACTCCTTAGGTAGTTACATGAAGAAAGCATATAAAACATTATGTACTGCAAGTACCCTGGGAGCCCAAGATAAAAGAACCCAGTAACCACAAACATGAGAGTTAAATATCAACTTATATCTAATAGTTAATAACTGTAAAAGTCTCCATGGTGTTTCTCCAGCAGACTTTTTGCATCACTATTCCGTGGAACTGACCGGTAGATGGGAAGAAGATGATGATGCAACTGCCCCAGCAATACACTAAGATCATGATACACTCGTTTACCTGTTTGTCTAAAAAATCCTACTCCATGCAGTGCAATACATTACCACCTATATTGTAATTTTTATCCTTCAACTCAAAACCACATTAAAAGAGAATCAGCTTCTTAGAAGTACATGCATGGGGGATCTAAGTATTTTACCTTACACACAGGAACTAGGCAAGAAAACACATGAACGTCTACCTTTTTCACGACTCCTAAAAACTCACATGTTCCAGAGGCATAGCCATAATTAGACCAACTGACTACAGATTTAGATTTAGCTGTGATCACTTTTACCCATAATGACACACAACCACTGGCTGCAATCGTCAAGACTGGAGTTCCCAAGCGTACGGCACAAGGGTTTGACTCCCTACACAGCAGAGGCGACGAGGGGCTGCCTTGCCCCAAACAACCGTGGCAACCTGACCCCAGATACCAGCCCGGCTCCGGCATACACGCCTCGAACGCTGACGGGACACCGATGCCACGCATCTCCTATAGTCTCGGGGTGGGGGGCGGAAGGAAGGACAGGGGAGACGTTCCCGGAGCGCTGCCGGGCGAGGGGCGCACCCGCATCCGTCAAGCCCAACCTAAGCCCTGGGGGTAGCGCAGATCCCCCCGCCTCAGCACGGCGAGGGGACGCCGGGCGCACCGCGAAGCCACCGCGGGCGGTGGGCTCGGCGCGGGCTCCGCCGGCCTCCGCCCCGGCCCCACAGAGCTCCGGCGGCCCCGAGGGCGACCCGACGCCGCCGCCGTTTCCCTCCCCCCACACTCCCGGCCCGGCCCGCCGCGGCGGCGCTCACCCCAACCGGCGCTTCTCCA